>JARFJB010002073.1:0-190000 GCA_036346205.1 Vesta saturnalis
ACATTTGCAATGTTGCCAGATTTTCCGTTTCTCTGATATTATTAGTCACTTTGGTTTTTAAATACATTACCCTATATATGCAGTCATTATTTGAATCTTCTCTCCAATACGGGTTCAACCATATGTAACACTTACGATTTTATATAGTCTAGAAGATCTTAAATTCATAAAACAGAAGTCTGGTAACGCCTAATTGTTTCAATAAATTTTTTAATACAAACTATTTTCTTACTTACTTAACCTTCACGCTATTCCCTTGCGGGGTAGGCAAATCGATCCCTGTCTCTTATTTATTTTTCGTTCACAATCGTTCTCCATGCATTTCTATCTCCGCATGCCTCCCTAGCTTCTGCAAGATTCATACATTATCTCTGACATCCCCTTTTATTTTCAAAACTCCTTATCTTTCTTTCCTTTATCATACATTCTACTGCATTCAGCCAAGTTTTACGCGGCCTACTAGACCCGGACTCATCCACATATGTTTGCGTCGTTAATATTGCGTTGTTCATTCTCTCAATGTGACCAAACCAACGTAATGTACTACTTTCATATCTATCCATTATCGTCTTTTCCTCGCCACACTCCGTCATTATGCATTCATTCTTTATCTTGTCCCTTCTCGTTTTACCACATGCGCTTCTCAGGTATCTCATGCCCACGGCATTTATTTTTCTTTCGTGCTTTTTTGACATACCCATGTCTCACTTCCATACAGTTCTGATGGGACAAACACGCCATTATAGATTGCCCGTTCCGCAGGTAGGCTCATGCTTTCGTTTTTCATTATCGTCCACATACTTCCAATCACTTTCCTTCCAGCATTGACCCTTCGTCCAATCTCGCCCTCCATTGTACCATCTGCAGTAAATAATCTACCCGATATACCAGCCTGTCCACTTGCTCCACAATTTCATCTTGTAGGATAAATACTCTACTCTCCTTCACACCTTTCCGATTGAACACAACAATCTTAATTTTGTTTACATTTACCTTTAGGTCCATGCTCTCACAGACTGTATCAAACTTCCTCAGACAGGTTTGTAGCTCATGCGCACTGGCACTTAATAAGACTGTCATCTGCATACACAAGAAGTCGTATATTTACTCACCAACCATTACACCATTTGTATCGGTACATGCCAGTCAAACACATTTATTCATGTATACGTTAAATAACCACGGTGACTTCACACAGCCTTGTCGCACTCCTTGCTCAATATTAAAGTATTCACTCACACCTTCTCTCACCCTAACACATGCCCGACTACCGTTGTATACTGCCCATATCCGTTTATTAGACCTTTATTTACGCCATATTCATCTAATATTTCCCACAGCTTCTCCCTATTCACTCTTTCGTATGCTTTTCCCAGATCTTAAACACTTTTCGATTACCTGCTGGAGAGCAACCATCTGATCGACACATCCTCTTCCTGACATGAAGCCACCCTGTACATCCCAAATCTTAGTTTGTGTAGTTTCTCGTACTCTACCACTAAGAATTATTCCAAATACTTTACCAGGCAGGCTGAGAAGACTTGTTCCTCTGTAGTTCTTACGATCACTCTTGTTCCCCTTACCCTTATACAGTGGTGATCGCGCTTTTCCCATCCCTCGGCACATTCCCACACATAAGGCACACATTGAATAATTCTCACAATCTTCGTATAAGCTTTACACCCCCGTACTTTAGCATTTCACCAGTGATTTCATCTACGCCTGCTCCTCTGCCGTTTTTCAACCTTCCTACCGTTTTCTCTACCTCATTTATCCCAATATCCTCAGTTTTATTCACCATTCCTTCTACATTATGCTTATTTAATGCTGCAGTCCTATTTTCCACACTACTGTACAGTTTTCCGAAATATTCTTGCCAGCATTTCCTCAATTCACAATCTTCCCATACTATTTGATTGCTCGTATTCATCACTCCTGCAGCGCTCTGTTTTGGACCACGTTTTGTATTTTTGACCCATTTCTAGAAGAGTTTTTTGTTTCCCTTAAAATCATTCTGCATTTTCTCTCCTTCCACAGCCACCACTTCCTCTTTGCTGATTATCACTGCCTCCTTCGCTGCTTTGTTTCTTAATCTGTACACCTCATAAAATCGCTTTGTCTCAATCTCAATTTTTACACAATCTTCAGCAACGGGGCCTGTCTGTTTCGACCTTGAGCGCCTCTTGTAGCCAGGTCGATCCGAGGCAATTGTAGTGTTCTCTTGAGTAATACATTAGCGAGCAGACCGGCTACTGGCCAAATGGTGCCCTGGACGATGTAGCATTCCCTACTACGGTATCGTCCTACTACCGGACAGTTATTTGTCTACTACCTCGACACGTAAGGAAGTCAGAAGTAGAAATGTAGACAGAGCCAAGAAAGACATAAATAATAGAATGTATACTTACTGTATGTATACTTACTGTATGTATATCTAAATGTACATACATACATATACGTTTTTCACTTGCATACCCTTTAATCACATCAAATTTCAACCAGATTGCTCCCTACGTGATTTCTGGCTCTCACGCCTGTCACCGAATGCTGTTATTTATTTGCGACCAAACGTTTCAGTTATTTTAAATTTATATTTATGAGTTATAGTTAGTTGTTTTTTATTTAATTTAATATTTATTTATCAAAACTGTTTTATTAATGTCGCGAACTGTGACAACTTAAACGTTTCCATCCTCTAGGTTCCTTTTTTCTTTTTTTATTCAATTTAAGGGTAACAACAAATAACAATAATGGTCCCGTTAGCTCTCCCGACATTAATTGTTTACTTTCAGGATTCATTAATTACAATTAAGATCAAACATGGTAACAAAGGTAAAAGTTAGCTTCAATTTTGAATTTGCAGTCAAGGAAAAATATTGTATAAGACAATATGCAACACACTGTTATAATTAAACTTAGAATCACATATAGTACCAAAAACAAAAATTGGATCAACCTTCAAATTTGAAAACAAAGGAAAACAAAAAAATATTCAAAAACTTCCTTTGTATTTTTTATTTGACAAAATTATACTTTTTAGATTATTATTATTTTTGTTTATTAGTAATATTCAAACCGATAGAAGCTATTCAGTACCTTTCTACTTATATAGTTTAGATTGTTTCCTAACGCGCCTTGCTATCGTTTATTTGATAAAAGAAGTATTTAATTACTTTCATTTAGAATTTCAATTACAAATTAGAGCCAGTTATTTGTTTATTTTATTTATTTATTTAATTTTTTTTTACTTGTACTACGGATTCGATCTAGTTATTTATTTTTATCATTTAAGCTAATAAAACAGTTCCTATGGCAATGCTTACGTTTGGATTTGTTATAGAAAGGGTTCATTACAAAGATAAACCACTCTGGTATTCTTCCTACAAATACGTATTTATGATTGCTTTCTTTAGAAATTCAATACTACGGCAATCCTAGATGTTATTTTGCGCCCAGTTCAACTAAACAGTCATTTACACGTTACAGAACTTCTACTGGTTGGATTATTATTATATTTCATTCCTGTCAAAAGCTTCCTCATTTTATTGATACAATATGTTTAACGTGATGATTGCTTAATCAAGTGTTCATAATGTGCTCTATTTGAGTTGACAGTACTAATCGACGGTAGAATGCGTCTACACATTTATCCATGATTATCTACGACTGAATGGAGATTAATCAAAATTTGTTGCCCCAGAGGGAGAATGAGGAAGAAGAAGAGAAGAAGAGGAGAGAGAGAGAAAGGGAGAGGGAGAGGGAGGAGGGAGAGGGAGAGGGAGAGGAGAGAGGGAGGAGAGGAGAGGGAGAGGGAAGGAGGGAGAGGAGAGGGAGAGGGAGAGGGGAGAGGGAGAGGAGAGGGAGAGGGAGGGAGAGGGAGAGGGAGAGGAAGAGAGGGAGAGGGAGAGGGAGAGGAGAGGGAGAGGGAGAGGGAGAGGAGAGGAGAGGGAGGGAGGGAGAGGGAGGAGGGAGAGGGAGAGGGAGAGGGAAGAGGGAGAGGGAGAGGGGGAGAGAAAGGAGAGGGAGAGGGAGAGGAGAGGGAGAGGGAGAGGGAGAGGGAGAGAGGAGAGGGAGAGGGAGAGGGAGAGGGAGAGGGAGAGGGAGAGGAGAGGGAGAGGGAGAGGGAGAGGGAGGAGAGGAGAGGGAGAGGGAGAGGAGAGGGAGAGGGAGAGGGGAGAGGGAGAGGGAGAGGGAGAGGAGAGGAGTATATCTGGGGAGTGTAAAAGAATGCCGGATCTAACTTGTGGTTGTTATGCACTATTTCTAGAATCTATGAATACGTCAGCGAGTAGAAGCACATCACATGTCAGATAAACATCGTTATAATGACCTAGATTTCAAATTTGAAACTTTTGCCAAACGTTCTGAGCATGCGCATAATCAATATCTGTGATATGTGATTGCCTCAACTTTCTTAAATTTAGCCCACGTATCTACATACTCATAAGGATACACTTTTTAGGTAATAACTACAGCTGCTCATCATTCAAATGACTTATCGTGCTTGTAAAATTTTGAAATCGTTAAATGATAGACAAGAGGATAGTTTATCTAGGGACGCGTTCATGAAGCGGTATGAATCTACAAATCAAAATTTAACTATGGAATAAGTGTCTTTGGTGAATGATATGTAGCATTCTTCAGTATTAGGTAATAATGAAATTTAACCGGGGATGGCTTGGGAAATATCATTTAGCAGGATGTGTGAGTAATAACCGGAAAAATTTGGAAAAAACTGGCATTATTCGCGGGGTCTTATACCGGATGTTGCATTCTTGATGAGCACTACCTCTAAATTGACCGGTGAAACGACAATGATCTCTTCCTTGATCATGATCTAAAAAGGAATGTTCGCAAATATGACAGTGGGTGGATGCATTATAGTTCAGCATGTGCATGTCGCTTAACGTTTCCATATGTATGGGATTTTCAGAATACTGGTGTGGACTACTCGAAACAACTATCAGCTCATTGCTAAACCAATGAATACACTCCCCACCCCTCAGCAACCGAAATTTTGATAGAGAATCGTTAAACGTCAAGTGGAGATAATATGCGATGCTGCATACGTTATGTTTCTTACGCTTAACGATATTCCGCGTTTCGTCATCTTCGAAATCCTGCACTAAACATTCCAAGTCGCAGTATAAAATAAATGGCGCAGCTTGAACTCATAGTTCTTAAAATACATATTCGAACCTGGCTTTGGCATCCTATCCTACATTTATTAACTAACTTACAATCTAACTCGTGATTACTTAGTTTAATTTGAGAACTAGAATAGTGGAGGCATCTATCGCATAGATATAATTTACCTCTCTCTTTTGTTAACTGTAAACCTACTAATCCTGATAAATTTTTCTAATAAGGGCATACACGTTTATGGATAAATTAGGATTTTGGTTTAACAATTGAGGGATTTGGTTTAATGTCATGGAAAACTGGAGATCTTTAAAATTTAGGATTTCGGCATAAAAGGGATAGGAAGATACACGATCAGAGTTGTTAGGAACGCGAAAGAGAGCTGATGCTAAAGCCCACCCGAAACAGGCTTCATCGTTGTTTTTTACGTTAATGATGCACTTCTTATTTTTTATTTGAGGGGGTAAAGGAATAAAGGACGATGCCCTCATTAGAGTTATGCTGTTTACGTTCACAGTTAACGAGATAATTTTTGATAGAGCCCAAACGCTATCCTGTTCTTCAAATTGGAGCAATCGCTCCATCAAGTAATCGACGACATGACTATTGAATCATTTTTATAAATTTTCATTTTCTGAATTAGCTCTTAAAATATTAAAATTTTGAGTCGTAAAACTAAATTTCCTATATTATTATAAGTTTTTGTTATGAACGATTAAGTTCAAAGGTAAATATGAATTAATTTATTATTTTATTAACATAAATAAAAGTTTTAATGAATCGACCTGTACTTCTAGAGTTGGTACTAGCAAAGTACAGTAGTTCAAATTACTTGAGTAAACTTTTTATTTATGATTTAATAAATATAATAATTTAAATTTCCTATACATTAAATTATCATCATCACCATTTAAAGATGGTTTAACGAATTCTGCAGAGAATTCTAAATTGACTTTTAAAATATTATTATAAATGCTAAACATTTCTTTAATCCTAACTGCAAGTAACTTAAAACTATCATTAAAAAAATTTAATGTCCTATGCCTAAATAAATTGTAATACCAGTTACCCTGGATTTAAAGGCTGTAGTCAAATCCCTCCACTCGACTGTGCCCTTGATTGCGAGGGACCTTCTTACAGCCGGTTCTTAACTGCTTGACTAGTATCTTGTACCGCTCCAATTTTCCTGCAACGCTCGCTAGATGCCTTTTGCTGCCAATATCCAATGATGAGTTAGTAACACATGTCATAACCAGCCTTAAATTTGCGTCAATGATGTTTGTTATTTTGGAGATGTTTTTCTCATCATGAGTATTGGCATGCTTGTAAAAATGTTCAATCATTTCTAATTGATTTTCTCGATTAAAGCCATTTCTAAAAATAAATCATTAAAATAGATTAGTATAAACATCAAGCATTTCACCTTTGATATCTTGCGATAGGAAGTAGTATATGATTAAATTTATCGAATCTATAATTTATAGATATAATTAATGCTTCAAATATAAATATGCAACTTACCTGGAGCGATACAAGTAATTATAATAGCAGTCAAGCGGTGAACACTTTTGCAGGTAATTTAAATCTAAAAATTCATATATATATATATATATATATATATATATATATATATATATATATATATACAAATAATGAATTGAATAAAATATACCTGAATATATTCGTTAAACGAGCAGCAGATACACATCAATTAAAATATAATGGTTAGAAACCTGAAATTTATTAATACTCGTAATTAATTATTATTATTTTTAAAATGTAATGTTGATACTCATCTGATGAAGCGAGATATCGACTGATAAAGAACCATATGTTACATTGCTCTTATATACGTCACGCACAGGAATGTTGCAGAAATGTGGAATTAAAAATGTTATCTGTCATAATTGTTTATTGCGTATGAAGTATTAAATTATTAATATAAACTTTGAGTAGCGCTGATTAAGAATTTTAAACCGGATGCGTCTGCGGTCTGTATAACAGGTGAAAACTGTTGCTTCTTGTTTATGCATTGTTACACACACACACACACACACACACACACACACACACACACACACAAACACACACACACACACACACACAACACACACACACACACACACACACACACAACATATATATATATATATATATATATATATATATATATATATATATATATGTATATATATATATATATATATATATATATATATATATATACATAAATCACTCAGGATGTTATTTGTAGATAAACTTTATGTTGAAATTTTTCAATGTAAATTGAATGCTTATTTAATGTTTTAGTATAATTATTTTAGAATATAATGGATTTACATCATATGATAATGATTTCTAGATTTAACTGATTGTTGTAATTAGCTTTAATATATTTAATTAACATATATTAAATATTTATCAGTAAATACATTATTTTCGAGGCGCGTAAATTGCGCTTCCCTTGTTACTCCGAATGCGGCCTCACTCTGTCATCAACCATAACTGAAAAGCTACTTATTCATTCAATCTCGTGACGTCATCTTAAATATTTATGTAAAATTACTCAGGATGTTATGTCTAGAAAAACTTTATATTGAAATTTGATGTTGATTTAAAAATGAGAATCATATTTTGTTACTTTAAAATACTGTAATTAGTATTTTAATTTTAAAAATGTGTACAAATGCAAAAGTCAAAAATGTAATTACATGTTTATTATTATCAAATCAAGTAATTGGAGCATTTACAGGATGCTATTAAATGATAACATTTGCTTTTTAGAGTTTATATTTATTATTAAATTCATGCTATTACATTAACTAAAGCATATGATAATTTCTAGATTCAGCTGATTGCTGTACTTTTGTTTTAGAATTAAGTTAAAAATGTAATTACATGTTTATTATCAAATGCAGTAATTACGTAACAAATGAAAATAGTTTTAATTCATAACATCAAAAGCTTTTTATAATTTATTACTTTATTCGTATCACATATTTATCAACATTATTTTCTATTTATTACTAAATTCTAATTAACGTTCAATATAATTTTTTAGTTACAAATACATAACATAATAGTATATTAGATAACAAGGATTGAAGTGACTCATTTAATCGCGAATAGAGTTTGTTACAACTATTCAAGGGATTAAGAACTTCAATCCGTGGTATCTACACTATTTTCTGACTTCGTGGAGTAATAATAGAAATAATTATACTATTTTCTGAAAATTAAAATATTACATCTATGATAAATTTAAATTATTATAAAAGTCACTTTGACAAAGAGTTACACTATTCAAGGCTAATGAAATTTATGAATTATTTTAAAATCCCAAATGTTTCAATGCTCGAGGATTAAATTATTTTTAATCCCTAGAGATTAAAAGTAACCAAATAGTACTTTTAATCCACGAAGTCAAAAAGTCTTTTTCTAATTTATAAATAACGTTATTATTTTCGGCTATTTTATTACTTTAAAAACAGTAATAATAATAAAATCCATATTTTAATTGAAAAAATGTAATTACATTTATGGCGTCATACGCGCCAGATGTTGATTACTTCAACCAAATGAAAAGCTACTCATTCATTCTCTGACGTCAGATTAAATATTTACGCTTAAATCACACTTTTTACATTTCATATCTAAAACACTGATAGCTCAGTTGGTTGTATGGATAAGCATAGATTCATGACTTGCTTGAGTTCGAATCCCGGTGCAAACAATGTTTTCAGACTTTATCCTGCAACCGGAAGTTCCTCTTCAACAGCAACCAACAAGATATCTGCAAGACCCCGCAGAGTGCGACATCTCAACAACGCGGCGCAGGAAACCAACACACCAGAGGTCGCTGTAAACCTCTAAAGAAGCCCTCAGAAGCCGGTGAAGAACCTACCGGTAGCCGCCGAAGACGTCCAGAGGCTGCTAAACAATTCCAACATGGCGGCCACGTCTCTCATTGGACAGCTACGGGGCCCATCCTCGCATCCCATTGGTTTGACGTCATTGCTCCTTCCGGTAGGAGGAGCCACGCCTCTCCTCCCATTGATCCTCCAACCACAAACTTCCGGCGGGGCGGGGCTCAAGTGCTCGCTCACGTCACTGATTGATGTGACGTCACTTCCTGAGCCAGAATCCGCTTAGCCTTACTACTACTAAAATATGGGCCAATGATCCGATCAAAAAAAATTCCACACCTTACATCAACTGTTTTGTAACGTTGGCTTTGTTTGTTTATTACATAATTAGGTTTCTCGTAAGGCCAATGACGACTATTTTGGGAAGATACGTGCCTGTTTGTGTAAAATGTAGATTCATCTGTAAAAAAAATTAATCTGTAAAATCTTTGGTTTTTATGGAATTTTTCACCTATCCATAAATAAAACTCTCTTCATCTCCAAGTTCAAGTGTATGCCACAGCTTCGGTTTAAACGGTATAATTTTATTTTCCTTCAAAATTGTGTGTAATTCGCTTTATTTTCTTTGATTTCTTCACATTTATCACAGACCCAGTTTCATTGACACGCTTTTTTTGACTCCGGCGTATTAGGAAATTTTTCATGAAAAACATCTATACCGTATTGATGACACATTTCCAATACCGTAACGTTGTAGTAAATAAATACGCTCTTCTTTAGTTAACTTATTCGAAAATGCCTTCACGAAATCAGAACACTGACAGATGAAATAAGATGCTGACGTAACATGAATATATACAAAATCGGCTATCTTGATTTTTTTGTAAAATGCAATTACACATAAAACCATTATTAATATTCTATTTTAAATATTCGAACTTTTATTTCGAAATTTGTATTTAATCTTTGTGTTAGTTTATAAACAACTTTGTTTTATAAAATTTTTAAATAATAATTTAATAAATAATGGTACTTCTCTCTTGAGGCATTTTCGTATTTTCCTAATTTATTAATACCCTATACATCTGATTTAACATTTTTTTATCGTGAATTTATTTTCTCAACAAGCAGAAATTTTTATAAAGAATGACTTTTGGTCGTAAAATGAATAATAAAGATTTTTTCCTTCATGGAGACTCATCGTGCACACATGCGTATATATATATATATATATATATATATATATATATATAATATATATATATATATATATATATATATATATATATATATATATAATTGTGTGTGTGTGTGTGTGTGTATGTATTTATTCATTTATTTGGAACGTAGATTGGTCTTGATCACTATTGTGTTTATGGATATTGACCATCACAATAAGAGGTGACGGTAGCCAAATATTAGAAAAACCTCTATTTATGGCCCGATTAAGTTCGGAATATTTGTTATTAAGGCGGCATACCTTGCACAAAACCTATTTTATTGGTAAGTGTACAGGGTGGTCCGTAAGTAATGGTCCACAGTGAAGTGTAAGATTATCGGCCTCAAAATGTTATGTTCTGACGCAACTTGCTTTAATAAAATATTGATAATAAAAAGACACAGGGTGTCAAAGTTCCAAAAATGTTGATTTTGAAACATCCCTAAAACGAAAACAAGTATGTTTCGCATTGTTGGCATTATAAATAGAGATATAAAGTACATTGGTTTTAGCTTATGAATAGGTTTTTACTATGTACAGTGGTGTAGAACGCAAGGGTAAAGCAACATTTTAAACCCTAATTTCTACGCTAATGGAGTAAATTGGACTTAGATTTAAAATACGAAACTTTGATATTTTCACATAAAAACGTATACTTTGTCTAAATCGATAACTTCGTTTCCGAATATGCTATAATATAGGTATTAGAGATATTAACCTATAAGAATTGTTTTATATTCGTATACTATACGAAGCACAGTAAAGGAAGGTATTGCGATCATGAATAAATCCGTCCTTGAGATTTTGACGGATTTTCACGTTTAGAGGGTCCCTGATTCCATTTTGGTATGACGTCTGTGTGTGTATGTAAACACGAACGAGGTTAGACCCTTTGAGTTGGAGTGATGAAATTTGGTATAGGGCTATTATGGGAAAATCGTAGATCAGTATCAACTTTTGGGACATGTACTGAGGGTACCTGTGTTAACCCACAGAGTTTAAAAGTTTGTTCAAGCAAACTAGTCGTTTAAATAGAGCTGTTATTTTGAAATTTCTTATACGAATGAAAGGCACTAAAAAGCTATTAGATATTAGATAGACTTAACCAAGATTTTCGACCGGACATTGAGAACCAATAAAATCGTGAAAAACTTACCTACATATTCGTACTGGAAATCAAATTAAAATTGACAAAATGGTAAAAATTAAAAATCTGTAACAGTTTAATAATTACTAACAATACACGTTAAATATAACTGAAAATGGTCAAGCGATCGGACTGATAATGCAAGGAATGAGAGTTCTAACCCTTGAAGAGTAAATTACTTTGTTTTAAAATTTTATTTTAATATGCATTTATATTTTAAAATGGCATACTTACAAGTATTTTGACATTTTGTTTTAAATACAAAGCATTAGACATTACCTACATTTGTATTTGAAAGTTCATCTTAAAAAATGGATTAAACAAAATAAAAACCCTTAAGAAACTTATTGTAATTTTTGATACAGAAGAGAAGGTATTGAAGAACATTTAAAACACGAAATCAAAAATGTCTCATTTTTGCACTGTACGTAGAGTTTTATTATTTAATTTGACAATTCGATAACACCTTTATGGTGTATGTGGATGTATACGGGAATGTTGAGAGGGGGCACTCCAATTTTTTTTTGTATGAGTTGCTTTACGGAAGCAGCCAATAAATATGTAAATGTTTTTGCAATATTTGGTTAATAGAGTTCGGTTAGATAACTTATTCTTTTGTTTAAATTGTGATGGACCTTCCTTACAGTTTAAAGTTTTTAACTGATACTATATTCGAAGATTTCATTGTTTTCTTTCATGTGTGAAGTGACATAAAGGATTACAACGTTTAAAAATAATCAAATTTTGAAATTTTGGATAGATTATTGATCTGAAAATTGTTTATTTTGAGTCAGATCGATTATATAATTTAATTGCTTTGCATTCAGTAAGGGTCATTGAGGACACAATACTGGTCACGATTTATATATTAAGTAGAAATTTCAGATTTGAATTACAATGATTCAGACTAGCGAATATTTAAATACATTTTAGCGATAAAAATTGCAAACAGTATCAGATAATATCTATGATTTATACACGACGCACTGATCGATAAAAATTAATAGACTAAATTATTATTTTTCCAAATTGGGAGATATTTACTTATTTCAGAATCGTTATGTCAGTTATAAATATTAGTGTATGCGTATACGAGGAAAAATTTGAAAGTATTCAGATAACATCTTCAGTACTTTGGTTTTATGAATATACAAGGTGTGATCAATAAGTTTACGATAACGTATGTTTCAAAATTTTTTAAGCTTTGGATAAATTTATTTTTAATGTTAATTGAAATTGAAGATTTTCAAGATTGAATTGACGTCTATGTATTTGTTGTTTTGGGATTAAGACATACTCATTAAGATTACTTGACCAAATTGAACATGTCTACTTTTTTTAGTGTTGTACGAATTGAGTGTTTGAAATTGATTTTACCGAGTAGGCTACAATTCTATCTTCCACAGTCAAACAGGATTAACTTAACAACTCGCCTAGCACTATATATGTCAAATAAATTTTAGTGTGGTGGCGCCTAGAGACCATTTTTCCCGGACTCAATATTGATATTTATTGTTTTATGGCAAGTGTAAGGTGTTTGAACATAAATTTCAATGTGTTATGTTGAATCTGTCCATTTCAGCTGCAGTTAGCTTGACAACCCGTTTACCATGTGTAACGTGAAAAAATCGATACAGGATCGATTGTAGCAATTTATCTGGTTACTGTTTCTAAATGCTACCTTAAATAAGTATCTGTGACTTAAACATTTAGTAATGTTCTTTAAGTTTACTAGTATCTATTTTCTTTACTATAATGACTTAAAATTTCTGTATTTACGGCATTTACTAATGAGTATCATGGATTAAATGTTATAAAAAATTATTCCTACTTCACATATGATTTTCGTTTATTGACGTGTACGTTTCTACAGTATACACAAATTATTCCTCTCTCATATGCATCTTTGTATTTCAAAAGTTTACTTGTTTTTAGTTCCACTAGTTTAGCGTATTAAAAATTAATTTCAATTAATACCTATAGCGCCATCTCGAGTTGTACGTATTTCTGGTGATTGGTATACTTAAGTCTGAAAAGGAATCTGTTATTTTTCTATTTCTAAATAAATACACTGTATAAAAAACGGGTTTATTTTTACTAAATAGATAAAAGGCTATTGTGGTAACATTGATTTGATAAGAATATTTTTCAGGTTGTAAAATTGTTTCTTGAGTCGTTGGCTTTTCTTTTCAAAACCGCCATTGCTGTGGAAGGTTTGGAAATTTCTAGAAAATTTTCCAGTTTCTATTTTGTAGATGTTAAGCATAATTTTTTTGGAAAATTTCCACAACATAGTATCGCTTTGTTGTATAGAAGTGGTATAATCGCTATTAAAGGCGGATATAATAGGAATAATTCACTCCAGTCACACATTTAGGTAAGCCGTATCAGATCTTGTAAACCTCGTTGTAATTAGAACTTCTCTTTCACGTTTCTAACACAAAAGAATTTCACAATACCTCTTCAAAGAAATAAAGTTGACAAACTGATTAAAAAATTTTCACTAACGCTCGCATTCGACCTTAGAGGTAACATATGATCACTGATTAAACACCGTTGTAATGATTTATATTCGTTTTAGCAATTAGGGTGCCATACCATCACGTTAACATACACTTAAGTTTCCATATTTACATCAAGTTCATGTTTACGTCTGGTTTTGTCTTTATTGATGTAACAAGATTATCCGTTCTATATCTCTTTGGCTTATTATTTGGATTGTGCTGCTAGTGTACTGCAGCCGGCTGTGATCGTTGGAGTTACATTTGTATTGAAGCTGGTGAAATCCTGGCTACCTTGAATAACACATAAGTCTACGTAAACACAGGTCAGCTCTTTCCTTTATCGCATGTATAAATTGCCTTCAGCAGATTACGATCGCCTACAACGAAATTAAGTATATTTATATTAATTCTGTCAACGAGTATTGGTTAAACATAATACCTGTAGTATAAGTTCGGAACAATCAACATTTTGAATAATTTTTGTTAAAATTAGTTTTATGTGCCACGCCCGTAAGGAGCTCATGTATAACCTCCAATTTTGTACACTGGTTATGTGGTCGTGCGGTGTTGCAACTTTTATATTTATACCAGATCTGACTTTTTTATGTAACGTGATATTGAATCATGTCAAAAGTTCGTGCTAATGTAAATGCTATTTGGTAACTCACATATATAATATACACGATTGTTTATGGATAGGGTAGTTCGGACCAATTTCTTTTTCTAATTTAAATTGCTTAATTACTAATATTCTTTTTATTTAAGTGGACTGGACAAGCTTTTCCAATTGTACGTAGGTACTTGAATTGTATTCAGTTTGTTATACGAAAGGCAAGCTGAATTATTTAATTAATTTTTCCTTCTTGTAAATAACTGATTTAATAGGTTTATTAAATTGGCCTTTTCAGGCTAAGGTGCGTAAGATCTAGTGTCGGCCGGAAGGGGTATTATTGTTTTGGTATTATAATGATAAATTATAAATTACTGTGGGCGTAAGTACAAGCTCACGACTTGCCCCCGTCAAGTTCATTCTAACTCATATTTCTGTGGTTTTGGGGATAATATATATATATATATATATATATATATATATATATATATATATATATATATATATATATATATATATATATATATATATATAGTGTATAACATTTTATTTATCATTCATATATTTATATAACTATACCATAACGTTAGGCTTATTGCCTCCTTAGTTGGGAATTTAAGGAGAGAAATAAATTTACGTTTGTTGAGGGAATTGCCACTTAATTACTATTCCTATTACTCCCTGTTTCAAGCTTTACAGGCTCCCTCCCTCTTCCAGGGATAAGAATCTATTTTATTTTCCTTCTTTCTTTAAAGCCTGTGGCGCCTATTTCGGTTCTTTTCTCACTAAGCAAGTTCTAAATTTAACCTACTTTATCGATACCTCCAAAACACCCATACAATCCGAGTGCTCTGCTGCCCTTGGACTGTTTTTGAGTTTTCGCCGAGCTCACTCATTTCTCCCGTATTGTGCCTTGTGGTGGTTAGACACGTGGCACATGATAAGCCTTCATGATGGCTAATTCGATTTGATCGTGTAATACTGTCTCTCTGAGGCTTTCTTGACGATTTTTGAGGACGATTTCCTTAACTTTTTCGATGTTATGATCGGTTGTCAATAACAAAGGGCGTCCATTAGGAGATGCATCTCCAATTTCTTTGAGACCCTTTTTGAATGTCGAATACCACTCGTATACTCGTGTTTTCCAGAGAGTACAGTCTCCGTAGGCTTTCTGTAGCATTTTCAATGTATCGGCATAAGAAATTTCGTTGGGAAGACAAAACTTTAAACAAAGTCTTTGCTCAACATTTTTTTTAAATTTGAAATACGGCAAAGTACACACACTGGATTGATACAAACAGATGCCGAACAACTACTAGTGATACAGATGGCGCTCGCGTTTGACAGAATTGTCGAGGAAAGGTTTACCAACATTTAAAATACAAATTTCTGGACCTTTTATCATAGTAATACAATCGTGTTTCTAAAATTTTGTTTAAGCCGGCTCAGTAGTTTAGAAGGTTAAGTGGTTAGATGACCTGGCGAATTTTATGGCCAACCTTTTCGTAATGCTGATCGTATTAGAAAGTCAAAAATTGTGTTATGTTAATTTCCAAAATTTAACTTTCCTTTAAGCTCAGCGAGAAGACTAAAGATATTGACGGTATAGAATATGGAAATTGGGCTGAAGAACTCAAAGTACAAATAGAAAATAGCCCGTTATTGATGATAGGTGTGCATATATATAATTGAATAATTTAGCCTTGAAATAAGTAATCCATGAATATTTTATACCTCGGTTTCCGCAATCATCCGGTTTTGTATGTTATTTAATGCAATACATATTAAAACATTTTTATTTTTAGATTTATATCCATGCTTGATAAAATTAGTGTTCAAAAAGTGCGAGGCTGTTTTTAATGTTTTAGCACATCCATGAATAATTCATACCTTGGTTTACACAATCTCTCTTGCATGTTATTTATCGCAAAGCTTATATAACATTTTTATTTTTAGATTTGTATCCACGCTTGATAAAAGTAGTGTTCAAACAGTACAAGGCATAGTCATATTTTGGCGATAAACATAAACGTCCACGTAGTTCACACTAATAAACGTAAAAATGATAAGTTTGGTGGATTACACTTTTGATAAAGGTTTAAGTTTTTCAAACATATTGAATAAATCCTTGAGCGTATGGTTAGAAAATAAGCGAAAAGCTGATAATACAGAGGGACTATGGAGAATACACGATGGTTTATACGATGTAACAGATTTTATAAATGTACATCCAGGTGGAAAATTTTGGCTAGAAGAAACAAAGGTAATTAATTAAATGAATAATTATTGCAAACTTTTTAGTTATATATAGGGTATAGGTCGATAGTTGTGTTTCGTAATACAATTATAGTCAATATTTAAATTCTAAAATTTATTAAGACGAGAAAAGGTCAATGTTTAACAATTTGATTAGGCACTGCCCTGCTACAGAATATTTGAAAAATTATTATAAATAATTAAACTGCTGTTGGCATTATATTACGTACCTATTCATTAATTGTGGAATTTGGATACAGAACATTATACATGGTTCTGTTTAGTTGTTGAAGTGTACCAAACTTACTTAATCTCTGCCACAACATTGGGCACCATTTTCTGTGGTGTTACTTTCCTAAAATGGCGGCAATGTATTGTAAAAAATCAACCACCTCGAGCCACCACTACTATAATTTGTTAATAATTTATTGCTAACAATAGTTAAAATCTGATTATTATTTGTAGCAAGCTCAATAATTATTTTTAGTATGAAATATCTGATATCATCACATAGGATTTAAATTTAACCACACTTGGTTATGGTGTTTTTAAATTTAGATTGCGGTATGACCTTACTTAGCTTATAATAATGTAAAACCACATTGTGATTTTAATAACTGAACTTATAAAGGCTCATCAATATTGTAAATTTTTCTGTCAATTTAAATTTACTGTAATTTGTAATTATCAATATTTCAATTTAGAATAAATTGATCTTAGAGTTCGTTTAGTAATTTTTAAACTTCACCCGTATAAATTTTAATTTATATGTATTCGACCTATCTCTCCTGCACACAAATGTACCAGATATTTAACTTTATTAATTTTACTAAACTGGTATCGGACCAGACACGTTTTCGAGTTATAGAGGTGCAGAATTTTTTACTTCGAGTTATAGAGGGTTTATTAAGCAAACTTTGAGATATAATTTATATAATTGACCTCTATATCTCGAAACAATTCGAGTCATAGAGGTAATACGATTAAAAATACTTTGGGTTAATCTCCTATTTTTTTTCCACTTATAGAGGTTTTCTCTAGAGAATGAATAAAATTCTAATTATAGAGGTTTTCGAGTTAACGAGGTTCGAATTAGCGAGGTTAGACTGTACTTATATTTATTAATACATTCTTATTATGAACAATTCAAATAAATTTTTTTTTTTAAACAAATTATGAAATAATATCGAATAAATTTATAATTTTTAGAAATTATCATTTCTGTACTAATAAGAGATCTGTTTAATAACCTTTCTTGACCCATTATTGATCGCAAATAACTTTTTACTATTTTCAGTTTCGAACAATTCCTCTCGCCACTAGCAACTGTAAATGATTGCCGTGTAAGTCGAATTCGCGTAAGTCGGGGTTCAACTTTGCATATAAATACATATTATGTTTAATCGGGACCAGAGTCTAAAGAAACAATAATTTAGAAGAAATATGTTTAATAAAATGTAAGATAATAAAATAATTTACATTGTCATGAATAAAGTAACCTAAACTGAAGTTATTTTGATGTCGAAGGCTTCATATATTCTAACAATATTGCCTGACGAGTTAAGTTAAGTCTTCTCATGGAAAATTTCTTCGTAGCATACCAGTAAATTTTTATTCCCCGTTTTATAGTAGAAACGCGTTCTTCATTAGAATCTATTTTTCTAAAATTTGTAACCCTTTTCAATTGAATTGAGGCCTTCTGTTAAGTTTGCAACTGGGTCTAGCGAATCAGTTTGTTCAATGTCTTGCTCATGCTTACGCATTTCTATAAGCTCGTCAATTGTTAGCTCTTGATTGTGTGAATCTAGCAATTCTTGAACATCATCATCATCGACCTCTAAATTTAATTGTTTGGCGATATCGACCACTTCTTCTATTATGCTATCGATTTGTTCAGGATCTGAAACTGATTCTCCTTGGGTTTCAGTGGTGAAAAAAAAATGGACACAGTTTTTTCCAGACGCCATTCAAAGTTTTTTGTGAAACCTCATTCCAAGATTGTCCAATAATTCTTACAGCATCTAAAACATTGAATTGCTTCCAAAAGTCTTTAACAGAAAGCTCATTGTTTTGTCTCATAGCTTCATGTAGATGTGCAAATGATCGCCTTGTGTAGTAAGCTTTAAATGTTTTAATGACTCCCTGGTCCATTGGTTGAAGCAAGCTGGTAGTGTTTGGTGGCAAAAATACAACTTCCACTCGTGGATCGAAATTAATTAGAGTTGTGGGAGGATGACCTGGTGCATTGTCAATTAGTAGCATCACTTTAAATGGGATTTCTTTTAATTGGCAGTAACGTTCGACTTCAGGAATAAAATGATGGCCAAACCAGTCTTCAAAAAGAGAAGCTGTCACCCAAGCTTTCGCATTAGACTTCCAAATGACAGGCAAACCAGCTTTGGATTTATTTTTTAAGGCTCTTGGATTTTCTGGGCGATAAACTAAGAGAGGTTTCAATTTACAATCTCCAGCTGCATTCGCACCAACCATCACCGTCAATCGATCCTTAGCGTCTTTAAAACCTGGAAAAGTTTTCTCTTCACGCGTAATAAAAGTTCATTTAGGCATTTTCTTCCAAAAAGACCGGTTTCATCTACGTTGAAAATGGTTTGGCTATCGCCTCAACTGCAAAACTTGAGCTCAA
Source organism: Vesta saturnalis (assembly GCA_036346205.1). Taxonomy (NCBI): domain Eukaryota; kingdom Metazoa; phylum Arthropoda; class Insecta; order Coleoptera; family Lampyridae; genus Vesta; species Vesta saturnalis. The sequence goes on from JARFJB010002073.1 coordinate 19,389, forward strand.
TTATGATCAACTTACATAATAATCTACTATTATCAAAGAGACTAATAAACTTACTGTCAACTTCAATTGTTAAATATGTCTTTTACTTGTGTATTTCAAATCACATACGCTTTGCGCCGTTACTCATCTCAACCTAATAATCAGACTGAACATGAAACTAATAATGGGGCTAGGGTAATGTGATTTTGATAGAAAATTTCCGATAGAAACAATCTGTCAGGACGATACGGACTTGTCAGCAGTCATCTATCTGAAGGATACTTATTAGTCTCTTGAAGATAAAATGTATATTGCGCTCAACGTGTAAGTTGATCAGTATTCAAAACTTGAGCTCAACTATGATCAACTTATATAATAATCTACTCTTATCCTCAAGGGAACAATAAACTTGTCATTATCACTAACAATGTCGATGGTTAAATTTGTCTTTTATTTGTGTATTTCAAATAACATGCGCTTTGCGCCATTATTCATTTCACCCTAATAAAAAAGTTTAATAACTCGGCTAGGACAATGTAATATTGATAGAAAATTTCCGATAGAAACAATCTGTCAGAACGACGTACACTTATTACCTGTCAACACTCCTAAGAATACTTATTAGTTTCTAGTCTTTACTCAATTTTGCAAAACATAAGCTCAGTAGTTTTCAACTTACACGTCTTACATAATAATCTACTATTTAATTTTTTGATGGATCAAAAGATTTATATTTTAAAAACCTATTTACTTTAGCTATTTAAAGGAAATTATTTAAGTCGTTCAGAAAATCAAAAAAGTATGATGATTATTCATTTGATCGAACCTTTCTTCGATTTTTGTTAATACCACAAAATAAATATCTGACGTAGAACAGCACACGACTTTCCAAATTACAAACTTGAAAAATACAAAAAAAATGAAATAATTTTAATAATAATTTTTTTTAGTATAGTTATGCAACTTCCTTTAATGTATTCATAACGAATATAAACAAAACATTGTAAAAAAACAATAAACTATGTTAAATGGACGTTTAAAACTTCGCTGTCAGGTAGAAATTAATAGTCATAAATACATGTTAACAAAAAAAAAAAAAATACCAAAGCCGCTCGCTTCTGTAAGATATCAGTAATACAGTTTAACGATTATCATTGATATTTAATTAATTTTTAGACTTACTTTGCGTTATATTAAGAAACTTTACAAGGAAAAGTTATGCAAAATTAAATTTTCCTTAAACAATATGTATACACGTTTTCTTATAAATAGCCATCTAGATGTTAACTTAAGAGAAATTGAAAGCGCGCACTTCAATGAAATATCAACAATACAGTTTATGCGTTATCAACTTTATTTAATTAATTATTATTCTGTTGCTTTATATAAAGAAAGTTTGTAAATAAAAGTTACGTAAAATTAGTTTTTTTTTTAAATAATGTCTTCACACTGTCTCATAATGCTAATATTTACGCAGACATTGAAGAATGTCACTTAATTCCTTCCTTAGGAATTTTTGCAGCTAAATTAGTTGTCGCATCTAAATTGCATAGAACATAATTAATCGATATGCCAAAGGTCTGTAGGTTGGTACTTTTACGTTTTTGAAATATACAGCTGTTTCAGCACACCGCACACACGCATAAGTGCGGACCACACCACACCACACTATCACACTACACGCACACACATCACACACACACACACACCCACACTAACTCACGCAGACACACTCACACGCATACTCACACTCACACTCATACCACACTCACACCCTCACACACACTCACACTCATACCCACTCATACACTCAACACTCAAACTCACTCACACTCACTCACTAACACTCACACTCACCCACACCACTTCCTACTCCACTCACACCACTCACTCCTCACTCACACTCACTCACACTCACTCAAACCTCACTCATACTCACTCACACTCAATCATACTCACTCACACACACACACACACCTCACTCAACACTCACTCACACTCACTCACACTCACTCACACTCACTCACATCCTCCATCACTCAGTCACACTCACTCACACTCACTCACACTCACTGACACCTCACTCACCTCACTCACACCTCACTCACACTCCACTCTACACTCACTCACACTCACTCACACTCCTCACACTCACTGACACTCCTCACACTCACTCACTCACTCACCTCACTCACACTACACCTCACACTACTCACACACTCACACTACTCACACTCACTCACACTCACTACACTCACTCCACTCACTCACACACTCACACTACTCACACACACACACTCACAACACTCACTCACACTCAATCACACTCACTCACACTCACTCACACTCACTCACATCCTCTCAACTCAGTCACACTCACTCACACTAACTCACACTCACTGACACTCACTCACCTCACTCACACTCACTCACACTCACTACACTCACTCACACTCCACTCACACTCACTCACACTCACTACACTCTCCTACACTCACTCACTCACCCACACTCACCACACTCACACACACTCACCTCACACTCACTCACACTCACTCACACACTCACACTCACTCACACTCCCTCACACTCACACTCACACCCTCACACCCTCCACTCACACTCACTCACACTCACTCACACACTCACACCACACACCACACACACACCACCACCCACTCACCTCCACACTCGCTCACACCACCACACTCCACACATTCACCCACACCTCATACTCACCACACTCACTCCACTCTCACTCACACTCACTCACACTCACCACACTCATTCACATCCCACCACTCACCTCCACACTACCACACACATACGCACACCACACACGACACCACGAACACACACACGCTCACCGCACCACGCACTCACGATACACCGCACACGAACACACACGCACACACGCTCACAACCGCACACACGCACCCACGCACTCACGCACACACGACACACCACGCACACACTGCACACACGCACCACACGCACTCATGCACACATGCACACTCGCACACACACTCACACGCACACCAACACACGCACCACACACGACACACGCACACACTCACATCACACACGTACACACCACCACACGCACAACCACACACGCACCACACACGCACACACACACACACTACACAGCACATACGCACACACGCACTACGCACAGACGCACACTTCAACGCAACGCACACCACGTACACACACCCACACACGCACACGCACACACGCCACACACGCACAGACGCAACACCACAACACGCACACACCACCACACACATCACACGCAAACACGACACACGCACCACCCACACACGACACTACCACACGCACACTGCATTTACGCACACCCACACACACACACACACACGCACACACGCACACACGCACACACACATGTACACTCCACACACTGCACACAGCATCACACACCACGCACACACACGACACACACACACACACACACACACCAACACACACGCACACACGCACACACGTACACACGACACACACGCACACACACACACGCACTCACGACACACGCACAACACGCACACACGCACACGACACACACACACACGCACGCACACATCATCACGCAGCACATGCAACACGCACACGACACACGCACACACGCACTCACGACACACGACACTCCACAACGCAGACTGCATCACACACACACACACACACACGCATCTACGCACAGACGACACACGCTCACACGCACACACGCAAACACACACACGCACATACGCACACACGCACACACGCACACACGCACAGACACACACACACACACACACACACACACACGCATCTGCGCACACACACACACACAACGCACACACGCACTCCCGCAGACACGTACAGTCGCAAACACGCACACGCACTCACGCACACACGTACACTCGCAACACGCACACTCGCATTTACGCACACACGCACACGCATTTACGCACACACGCACACACGCACACGTACACTAGCACAGCACACACTACGCACACACGCACTCATGCACATGTCACACTGCACACACACACTCACACCGCACACCGACACACACACCACACACGTCACACACACACGACACACGCACACACCACACGCACACCACCACACACGCACACACACACGCACACACGCACAGCACACACACACCACGCACACACCATCTACGCACACATGCACACGCATCTACGCACACACGCACACAGCACTCACGACACACGTACACTCACAGACGCAGACTCGCATCCACACACACACAACACACATCGCACTACACTACGACACACGCACCACACAACCTCACACACACCACACACGCACACACACCACACACGCACAACCACACACACACACACACACACACGCACACGCACACACACAACACACACACACACACACACACACGCATCTGCACACACACACACACACAACACGCACACACACGCACTCACACCACGACACGTACATCGACACCAACACCACACACGCACTCACGCACACACGTACACTCGACACACGCACACTCGCATCACGCACACACGCACACCATTTACGCACACACGCACACACGCACACGCACACCACGCACATACGCACACACGCACTCAGCACACACGACACCGCACACACACACCACGCACACACGACACACACGCACTACACGACACGCACGCACCACGCACACTCCCACATGCACACACACGACACACCATCACACACACACACCACACGCACACACGCACACACGCACACACGCACACGACACACCAAACACGCACACGCACACACGCACACACGCACACACACGCACACACGCACACGCACACCACACAGCACACACACACACGCACACACGCATCACGCACACACGCACACACGCACTACGCACACCATCAAGCACACACGCACACACGCACCACACACACAACACACACACACCACGACACTGCTACACACAGCAGACTTACGCATCACACACACACACACACACACACGACACACGTACTACGCACAGATCTCACACACGCTCCACACCACACACTACACACCACTCACACACGCACATACGCACACACGCACACACTGCACAGACGACACACGCACAGACACACACACACACACACACACACACGCACACACGCACACACGCATCACGCACACAGCACACAGCACCCGCACACACGTACACAGCAAACACGCACACAGCATCTCACAGCACACACACACCATGCACACATGCACCGCACACACACGACACACTCACACACACGCACAACGCACACACACACCACGCACACACGCTCACAGCACACACACACCACACACGCACACACGCATCACACAGCACACACGCACAATGCACACACACCAACACGCACACGCACCACGCACACACCACACACAGACACCACACACACGCACACACCGCACTACACGCACACACGCACTACGCACACACGCACACACACGCAGTCACGCACACACGCACTACACGCACACTGCACACACACACCACACACACACACCACACACACACACACACGCACACGCACACACACACGCACACACGCATCCACACGCATACACGCACACACACCACACGCACTTACGCACACACGCACACCGCTACAACGACACACACACACACACACACACACACACGCACACACGCATCTACGCACACCACACGCCACACGCAACCACACTCACACAAGCACACCACACGCAAGCACACACACACAACAGACACACACACGCACGAACAGACAGCACTCACGCACACACTACACTGCAACACGCACACACGTACACGACACTACACGCACACACGCACACTACGCATTACACACCGCACACATGAGTACACACGCACACACGTACACACGCACACACGCACTCACGCACACGCACACACGCACACACCACACGCTCACACGCACACAGGCACACACTCACACGCACACACTCACACACGCACACACGCACACACGCACACACGCAGACACGCAATCTGCAAATAGAATTAAAAGCTTGTTTCAATAACAGACAAATCATTTATAAACATAATAAAAAGGAAAGGACCCAGTGTACTACCCTGTGGTACTCCTATTGTTACAACTCTCTTAGTTGATTGAGATGTAACGTTGGCTATATTTAATTTAGCTGACTGTTGTCTATTGCATAGATACGATTTGAACCATTCGGATGCATTACCGCGTGTTCCTTATTTGTCCAACTTGTATAGAGAGCGTTGTGGTGAATAGTTTCAAAAGCGCGTGTAAAATCGTAAAATATATTCCAAAAACACTAAACCTTCCCACAATGTATACATTTAGAGTTTTAAGTATACCTTTATATTAACCCCATTTTGAGTTAATTATGGAGTTTAACGTCACCGAAACTAATGAATGTTTGATAGCAACAAATGTTTGACAGTTACAGTCAAAACGCGTTAGAATTTAACCAATAAATATGGTAGCGTTATTAACTAGTGAAGAAAAATAGAAATCGTCTTGATTGAGGGAGAAAATTATAAAACCCATAGAGAAGCCGCAATTATTTTTAATAATAAGACATCCGAATAAAAATATTACCCATTCAACTGTTACGAAAATAATGAATAAATTAAAAATACTGGAAGTATTAAGAATAGGTTTGACGTAAAACGCCGACAATTGGTTGCCGATGATAACACGCAGTATGAAGTAATGCTGTCTGTTGTAGCCAATCCAAAATGTCATTACGCAAAAGGAAATCGTTGATGCAAAAGAATGTAAGTAAAGATACAGTGGCAAGAATTTTAAAACTGAATAAATACAGAGCATTCAAACCAAAAATAGTGCACACATTGAAAGAAAGAGACTATGATAAGCGCTTTGATTTTTGCTGTCTCATCCAAGGAGAGTTAGAAGATGACCCTTTTTTTATGAGACGTATTATTTTTCGGATGAGGAAACATTCTCGTCTAATGGAACTGTCGCGTCACAACATTGTCGCTGGTGGTCTGATGAAAATCCCAATTTTGTAATAAAGTCTCATGGCCAATATTCCTTCAAGACTAACGTGTGATGTGGCATTTATAAAACAGATTAATAGAACCTGAATGCCGAAAGTTATTTACAGTTTTACAAACTCACATGTATGACTTCATAGACGAACTACCCTTACAAGAACGACAATGTATTTGGTACCAACAAGATGGTGCCTTATGTCACAGTACATTGAATGTTAGAATATCTTGAACATATGTTCCATGGAAACGTTATCCACAGATATTCTGATCTTTTTGGCCTGCTAGATCCCTGACCTTACCCCTTGATTACTTCCTATGGGGCTACTTGAAACAAAAATTTACCAGGAGGGCCATTTCAAGATGTTGACCATTTAGAAAGAATAATTTAAAAAATGCCAGGAAATTTCTCCAGAAATGATCAGGAATGTATTACGTGAATTTGCCAATTGAATGAATACATGTATTGAACGAGACGGTGGATATGTGGAGGCATTAGTAGAATGAGTGAAAATTAAGTTTCTATTTATTTCTAGAATTAACATTACGTTAGTTGCACAACTTATTATTTTTATGTATTTTTTTGTTTTTAAATTAAATTAAATAAATGCATATGCATTCATTACGTGTTTAAATTGCAAAATTGTTTGAAAACATTAAGATTCGAGAAGGTTATCATGACTTTTATAATCACAAGATTCAAAATAGAAACAATATTATAACAAGCACAAAACCTATTTTTTTAATGTAAAAGGATATAACTGCATGTTTGATCAACTTTTTTTAATAACATTTTTCGATATTGTCAATTTTAAAGGTACTTTACTCTTGAGTAAAATTCATATTTTTTGACAAACCTCGTATACGACTAAAAAAATTTAATATTTGATGATCGTATTTTATATTTTGGAACATGCAGAACTTTTTATAAAGAGTAACATTTTTTCCTAAAATTAATAATAAAAAAGTTTCCCATATGGTTCCAACTTACTGAGATATTGTATACAGGGTGACAATTTTTAACTAAGTTTCTGTGGGTAACTTTGTTGTTATGACAGCTACAGAATCGGTTAAATTAGAAATATTGGGCAGAATTTCAAGACCAATCAAATGACGGTTAGAGTTTTGACCAGTGTTGCTAACTGTCGTAGTTATTTAGAAAAAACTAAAAATGAGACGAATTTTCAAACTCAAATATCTTTGAAACCGCTGCAAATAAAGCTAAAATACAAGAGAAGTAATTGATAGATATTTTTACGAAATTTAAGACAAGCCTATTTTTTAATTTATGTTGCATTTCATTTTTGAGATATAACACAAAGCTACTTTTTTTTTAAATGGAACGTATAGTTTTTTTTAGTCCTATTAAACAGCATATTTTTTACTGATTTTAAAAATGTATAGTTTACCTTATTTATAACAAGTAGTTTTCTTGTAATTTAATAAAAACCGTAAAGTTAAAATCGAGTATCAGTTTTAAAAAATAGAGCGCCTTGTAATGAAATAAAACAAAACAAATTTGACACTTGCATTTTTATTTATGTTTATTTTAATTAAATTAAAATTTAAATAGTATTCCTTATTTAAAAAAGGTGATTTTTTAAAAAATAAATATGGAGTATTCCTGTGAAGAAAATTACGATATGTTATTATGCTACTATATTTCTAATCGTGACGAAAATGCAGCGTCGGAAATGTATTTACGGAACTGGAACTGGAAACTAATTTAAAGCAATACGGGTCTTTCAAAAAACCAAAAGGCGCAAAAAAAAATTTAATGAAGAAACCGAAGTAAATGTTCTGGCTTATAATAATGTCAAACCGACTGCATCTGTACGGGAATTTGGACTCGAATGTAATACGTCAAGAGAAGAAGCACGCATAATCTTGAAACAAAATAACTTCAAAGCTTGCCATCACCACGTTGGAAATACATTGCATCCTGCAGATTTTGAAAAACGATTAAATTACGCTACCTGTATATTAAAGAGCATCGAAGAAATAATGACTTTTCTAAATCAATTTTGTTTACGGATGAAGCCAAGTTTACCAACAATGGTTTATTTAAAAGAAAAAATCACATTTACTGGGCACAACAAAATCCTCATTTAACTGTAGAGAGACGACATCAACATGTTTTTTTAATAAACGTATGGTGCGGTATTTTAGGTACTAAAATCATTGGTCGATATTTTTTTGAACAACATTTAAATGCTGAACGCTACTTAACGTTTTTAAGAAATGAATTTGAAAATATGATGGACGAAGTTCCATTAAATTTAATACGCGCTTTTCGTTATTTTCAACAAGAAGGAGCTCCTGCTTACAATGTAAATGTTGTTTCAAACTTTTTAACAGAAAGATTTAATAACTGGATTGATACTCGTGGTACTATTCCATGGCCTCCTACATCTCCAGATTTAACCACTCTGGATTTTGTTTTTGTGGGGAACAGTTAAAGATAGCGTTTATAAAACTAAACCACATAATATCGAAGATCTAAAAGATAAAATAAGAACAGCTATTGCAGCAATTAGACCTAATACCCTGTTAAAAGTGCAAAATAATATATTACAAAGATGTCGTATATGTGTTGAAAACTTAGGTATTTCTTTTGTTTATAAATATTTATGATTGGTTGAAATTTTATAAACTTCAGCATTAATAAAGTTCGTACTCGTAAGTTTTTCACAACTGACGATTATTGTGTTATAGATTTCTTTTGTTTTATTTCATTCCAAGGCGCTCTATTTTTCCAAAACTGATACTCGATTTTAACTTTACAGTTTTTATTAAATTACAAGAAAACTACTTATTATAAATAAGGTAAACTATACATTTTTTAAATCAGTAAAAAATATGCTTTATAATAGGACTACAATAAACTATACCTACGTTCCATTAAAAAAAAGTAACTTTGTGTTATGTCTTACGAAATACAAAATAAATTTAAAAATAGAGTTATCTTAAACTTTGTAAAAATATCTATCAATTATTTCTCTTGTATTTTAGCTTTATTTGCAACGGTATCAAAGATATTTGAGTTTGAAAATTCGGCTCATTTTTAGTTTTTTAAATAACTACGGTAGTTAGCAACACTGATCAAAACTCAAAACGTCATTTGATTGGTCTTGAAATTCTACCCAATATTGCTAATTTAACCGATTCTGTAGCTGTTATAATAACAAAGTTACCCATAGAAGCTTAGTTAAAAATTGTCACCCTGAATATATAGGGTGGGTGTCTACTGCGTGGACGGAGGATTGCTCCTTAACTATTAGAGTTATGAAAACTAATTTTGGTGTGGTAATACACAATCATTGGCCCTACATTCTGAAAATATTTAGGTATTGAAAAATATACCAACCCAAACCTGTGTTTTTTTTAAATAGAACACCCTGTATATTTATGCATTTTTGGATTCACTGTTACATTCAGAATAAAAGTATAGAAATTTGTATCTGTCTCACTAACCGTTCTGCAGATAACGTCACTTTAGTACTAAAATAGAGTAAACTTTGGAACCACGATGCAAGCATCGTCACCACGATTTTGTGAATCTGTTTATAGCGCCGACTATTAATAACAATTAAAATTAAAACTGGGAAATTTTTCGAAAACATGTAAACTATACAGAATGATTAACTTACGCGAACTGTAATTTTTCTCAATTTTTTTCAAATGCAACACCCTGTATATTTTTTTCACATTTCGATTCCACGTGAAAAGTAGATACTAATTGATAATAGGTTTCATAGCCATAAGACGGACCCTTCTTGAGATATTGACGCTTTCACCAAAAAATATTCTATAATACAAATTTACTGTGACAATAGAATTCAACAAAACAAATCAGGTAGGCTAGCATCTATTGTTTTGACGTTTGTATAATCATTAAAATATTGTTCCATTAGTTTGTGTGTTTTTATGGTCGTTTTGTCAATTCTTGTATAAAATTTTTCCAAAGAAGGAATGGTCGATATGATCTTTATTTAGGGCGAAGCTGAAAGAAATGCTATGCTGGCTACCCGTTTGTACTGTGTTATCTCAAGCGCGCAAAACAAGCCCAAATGAATAAATTGAGTTTCAAGTTGTGGCATTTCTTATAGAAAATCCGCATGAGGTGGTGTGCAAAACTGGCCAGCCAGATCACCGGATCTTACGCCCCTTGATTTCTTCCTTTGGGGCTACGTTAAAGAAAAAGTTTACCAACATCCTCCCACCACAACCGAAGATATTAAAAACAGAAACAGAGATGCCTCTAATGTTTTTGCGAGTGAATCTTTCGTTTACCGAGCGAATTGCAAAGTGTTTAGCTAGGCGTGGTCAGCGTGTTGAACATTTAATTTGCATTTATGGTTTTATTCGTTTATGTTTACTTGTTCAACCTATTTTTAGGTATAAAGAATGATTTTATGGTGTTAATTATTAATTAAGGTTTCCTATCAGTTAAAGAATTTATTTGCCATTCGTATTTTTTGATTTGCTCTGGATTTTGTATCTTCTGTATGTCAATATTTTTAATTAAAGCGCCAATATCTCAAGAAGGGTGCGCTTATGCAAAAATATACAGGGTGCTCCATTTAAAAACACAGGTTTGGGTTGGAATATTTTTCAATCACCCTGTATATACCTAAATATTTTTGGAATGTAGGTCGAATGGTCGTGTATTATTACACCAAGATTGGCTTTGATATCTCTAATAGTTAGGAGAAATCCTCCGTCCACGTAGTGACACCACCTATATATATATATATATATATATATATATATATATATATATATATAGTACGCATCTTATGGGAAATTTTTTGTTAATGCCTATGTGAAAATTGACTTTGACGTCAGTTGGTGCTTGGAATTTGATCCAAAACTACATAGAAACTTTCAACCTGTTGCTCTTGGGTATCGGTCAAATTTGACTTTTAAAAAATGGCAAAAAATGCGTTATTTGGCAGAATTGTGAAAAACATTTGAAAAAATTGTTTCTTTTTTAATTCAGACACCTACGCTAAATTTGATTTTTTTGTAATTTTTGACCAATTGTAGCCTCTTGTCGAAATAAGAGCAAAGAAACGAATGCTAGTCCATTTGTTAATAAAATATTTAGCTGATGGTAATAAATTGATTTAAACTTATCGGTCCAATTATTGGTCTTTAAGGAAAAAAGTGCTGAAATAATTAAATTACCATCTCTTGTGAAATAACACATGCCTTTCCACCTTACAAAGCGGAAATAAAAAAATTACACACAAGACACAGAAATGGAAACGGATATGGAATGGAAAGCGGGCTCGTACGTGGACACGGGCACAGATAAGGACACGGATATACGGACACGAACACGGACGCGGAAGCGGGAGGGTACACTGACGCAGATGCAGACGTAGGGGCAGACCTAGACCCAGATGCAGCCGCCGACACAGACGTAGATGCAAAGTCGGATACGAATATGGACACTCACGGATACAGACACAGACGCAGACGCAGATACAGACAGACACAGGCACACGCGCATACATCACGACCGATCGCGGAAAAACCTTATCAAACGTCGTAGAACTAGGTATTACGTCAAATTAATGTTATTATATGTGTTTATATGTATATGTGGAGAGCTGAATTGTAGATAAGGGTATGTAGGGTTAATCAATTTTCTGATGGTGGTAATAGTGTTGAAATTTTATTATGATTTCCTTTTTTTTTGTATTTTATGTATAGTTTTTATAAAGGGGTGTGAGAGGGGAGAGGTGGGCGTAATAACTGTATAAAGAGCAACTTTACAATTTAGGAGATTACCAACCCGGGGTAGAAAGTACGTTTGATTTGGAGGCGAGAAGAAAGGATGTCGCCCGTTACGACAGATCGCTTTCTGAAGGAAAGAATATAGATTCTTGTGCATCATTATTTTCCCTTCGGGTCCGCAGCTCACGTTGGTAAACGTAATAATTCCTCATGTATTCATCGGGTACGTACACCGGGAAGTATATTATGAATGATTAGGTAGCGAGTGCTGAATACCCGGCAGGAAACTGGCGGGAATAATAATAGTAGGTACGGGTATCGGGAAATACAAACAAAATCGGGCAGGCAGGTTTAATTTTCGAGAAAGCACAGACAAAGGCAGGACAAAGGCAGGGCATGAGTATTCTTACTCATAAGAGTAGGAATACGAATAGAAGTGTTTCTTCAGTTCCATTCAATTCAACAGAGTGTATTAAAAATAATTAGCAATTCATATAGATTATATAATACAAAGTAAACCTAAAATTAATTATAATATACAAAGTAACATATTTGGGTTGGTGGTGCGCTGTTCAGGAGTCCTCTTCAGCGCATGGGTTGTGTGATTGTTGAGTTACGTGATGTTGATGTAATGTCTGTTGACATCGTGCTGTGTGGACTGTCCCGTTGTCACTCAGCTGGTGCATCTGGTGCTGATGCCTCGGATATTGGAAATAAAAAATAAAAACGTATAACTTTGGTCGTCATATATTCCTGAACTACGATAGCGGTGCTATTGTTGTGGAGTAGTAGGATGGAGTTTATGTATCGCGAGTTTCTGTAAAAGGGCACACATCCTGCGTGAGGATCACTCATAGCTCACTCGCAGTTTGTGCCTTAGCTAGTGCCGCTGCCACATTGCGGATGGCAACTAGCGCCTTCGCCAAATCTAAGCCTCTGAGGAAACCTAGATGGCGTACGTTATGTCTTCTTCTTTCTTCTTTCCTGTTGTAGTCCTGGCTGCAAGGCACGTTTAACAGCAACGGCACGGTAGGCGCGTTGCTCAGTGTCGATGCTCCGTCCAACGGGGGGAACTTTATGTTACACGGCAGCCGGCAGCGTGGTAACATAGTAGCTCTGAAACTCGTGCGCTCTATCTGACATCGTTATAACGATGCTGATAGAGGCTGGTCGATTTGTTAGTTTTTAAACGATTAAGCGATTTCATTGATGTTCGCTGTTCCGAACTCAGGCAACGAAAGTTTCTCGCACGATAGAAGAGTTTTAGATGGTCAGATATTTATAGGAGAACTGGTCGGGAGTGGGAAAGGCGTGCGCACCTGGTAGGATTTGTAAACGATACGGAGGTGCCATTGCAGAAATAACCAGGAAATAAGTTTTGATAGGAAATGATTTTCTAGGATAGAAAAATTAATTGGTAATGATTTTAGGATCATTATATAATAATTATACTGTGCCCTAATTACTTCTCATTTATTTAAACAATATTACTGCAAAACAAAATCAAAAAGATAAATCTAAAATCTTACTGACGTTTCTACATTTGCAGTTATACCTTTTAAATCAAGTTAGTACGACATAGCGGGTGAGAAACTTTTATTTCACTAGTGCGATAACTTTTAGATTAAAATGATGCAAGTGTTAGTTTTTGAATAAACGTGGAAAAAATAGTTGTAATAGTTCGATAACTAGTTAGTCAAATTTTAAAACGGATTGGATATAAACACATGCCGTTACTATTGATACAAGTAAACAACTTGTGCATCTTCTTAATCAAGATAAATAAGAGACGAAGTTCAGTCTTGCTTCGTATGCAACAGTTCAAATTGTTGCTGAATTAACACGGAAACAAGCTGATGGACCGTTCTGAACCAAAAATTACCTAGAAGAAACAATTAAAATCTATGAAATCTGATAAGATAATGTTGAGATAGCAGACGATTTAGTTTATTTAAATTGGACGAGAAACTTTGCAATCTTCGCAAAATTCGAATGGCCATTTTACAAGTTGCAATCAAACTAATGAAGAAGTTTTTACTACATATAAGAACAATAAAGCAACGGCAAAGACGAACGAAGCGATTCCGTCTGTAGAGGATGTTTGAATCAATACATTTATTTCGTATAAAATAACTGGTATCAGGTACCCAAAAACAAGTTAAACCTATGCAAAGAAAACCATAAATTCAAAAATGCGATGCAATATGATCAGTTAATTAACGTATGAACTTGGTCAATTTGTTAAAAGATTCTGTAACGAATTATAATGAAATTTGAAGAGTGTTTATTTGTTCAGATTTTTCGCTATTGTATATAATAACTATTTAATGGGTTTTAATCGTTATAAATCTTATTTATGATCACTTTAAGCTTCTAGTTCTATTGATACTTTATCTACAGTATAACAATCTTTTACATAATTTGCCATTAAACAATTTTGTGAAACTTTTAATGTCTAGTTCTTTGAAGGTCCTTATAAGTTAATCTTAATGCTTTTAGATGATGGATGCATTACGCTAATACGACCATAAAGCGCATGTCGAAATGTGAACATTTTTATGCAATGCATCTTGAATTTTCAAAAACAACTAATGAATTGTAAGATTTTTTATAATACATCTACACTCCAGAGAACAAGGAGCAGTTATTTCAATGCAACACTGCGACAACTTAATAGATTAAAAATTGAACGATTCCGATAGCTGTATCAATGGATACTCGTTTATAAATTTAAATTCCTTAGATTTAACTACAATTTTTTGATTAATTCCTTCGTAATATTCATCACCTTATTGAAAGTTCTAGTGGCGTAACATACAAGTTGCATTAAAAAAATATCTCATACAAGCACATGTTCATTTCATATCAGAAATGTGTCATACGTACAACACAGCTCAATAACTATAACCAGTGCGTCAAAATGAGCTCACGTAAGTGTCATGTGAGCTGTTGTGTGATGCTTGGTGCTAGTGTACGTCAATGTGCGCTAGCTGCATGCATACGTGTATGTGCACCGTGTGCGTGTGTAGATTATATATATATATATATATATATATATATATATATATATATATATATATATATTATTGTTAATTTACATACTATGTTTGTATATATATCATAGTATATAATAAATAGTATTCATGTATTTTCAGAAGTACGTATCATTTATCCTTAAAAATTGTTAAATATTATACACTATAGTTTTAAATTGTTTTTATAAATAAATGGTTTTATGTATTTTATATAATGTTTAATATATAATATATATATATATATATATATATTATATATATATTATATATATATATATAAATAAACCGTTGCGGTACCGAAATTTATGTAGAGGGACGTCATATGACGGGTTTTAAAGTGCCTTAGTAACTATGAGTGTGAAATCACAGTATTGTGCCGAGGCACGATTACAAGGTAATTCATGGTTACCTATTTAGCAAGTAAGATAACATTAGTTATAACGAAGTGAACTCCTTAGAAAATTTTAAGTTACAGTTATACGACATTAAATAGTTCTAATTGTTTTCTAGATAAAATAAATGGTTGTATTAAAAAGTTATTTGTTTATTTTGAATGTGATTTAATATTAAGATGAAAATTATTGAATTTTCTTCACCACGTTATTTTTATATTTAATTGAAATATTTAAATAAACGCGGCAGTTGCGATACCGTAAATGTTTTTGAGGCAGACTGCTGTCATAATGAACGTTGCTTTTTATATAACAGTCGCCTTAATAAAGCAATCAGAGTTGGTTGAAAATCACAACAGAGTAATTCGTCGCCGAGGCACGAATTACAAGGTAATAGTCAGGTTACCCTAAAATTAGAAGGAAAGTAAGATAACATTTAGTGTATAATAAGGAAGAAGTGAAACTATCTTATTAAAATAATAAGAGGCTAAGTAAACGCAGTGTAAATAGTGTAAAGTTGGTGACAATAAAAAAGATTGTTCAATACATTATTTTCTATAAACTTGAATTTGAATATCAAAATTGGACGGAACACATTCAATCCAATTTTGATAAAAGTTTTTTTTGTTGAATGTTAGTATTAAGAATATTACTTGGAATTTAAGGTTTGAGTGTTAAATGTTATAAACAAAACATTTTTGCACTGCGAATTTTAGTAATTAAATAAGTATAACGTTTGATTTATTTTTATTATTAAAAGCTTATATAAATATTGAATATATAAATGCGAAAGGAAGTAAACTCAATAGAAATCCAAAATAATAAGACAATCGAATTGAGTATACATTTTGGTAATTGATAAAAGGACCATTTCTTTTAACATTTGAGCTAACTGGTGCACATAAATAAGAAAATAATTTGCAAACGTAAATATTACAGTTAATTTATTCAAACTGAAATTAAATAGCAAGCGAATTAAAATTAACTAGTAGATGACATCTTTATAAATTAAACCCATTCAGCGTAAATAAAAAGGTAATCATTTCAAGTCTCACAAAAACTATAGAACACTTTTATTCAATAATTTTGACATTATAAAAAATGGCAAAAGAACCCTAATATTATTCTTTGTAGCGGGGTGAAAACAATACCAAGGGTATTACGCCCGTTGCATAGTGTCAATTTGGAAACTTGCCAGACCTCATATCTTCTAAACTGTAACATTTCTCGAAAACGTTTCTAGAACATTGAGGGGGAACCAGTATGACTAAAGAAATGTTCTGCAACTCACCCCCTTAGGCCCTGCCACCTCGCCCCTTTTTTTTAATTGTACTACCCCGTGTGTAATACATCATTAGAAAGCTCTTCTATAACGGTATTCATCAGTATCAAACAAAATGTTAATTCATGGATTATTTTTTAAATAATACGAAAAATAGTATTTAAATCAATTTATTCAAGTCTATTGTTTTCAATATCAAATCGGATACTATTTTCCAAAAGCAACTTATCTTTACTAATAGGTAGTAAAAATGAACAGAAAGCTCAACAATAAATATAGAATTGTACAAATTATAAAAATCACTGAATCTGATCTAGAGTAGTGTAGTAGTCGAGGTTGATTTCTTTTTTTATTCATAACCGATCCGGTTTGTTCACATTTTAAAACTAGGTATAAAACATAGGATGTAATGCATTAAATGCTGTAGCAGTTTGTCGAGTACAACGGTATTTATAACCATAAATAAAAATAATTTCAATACGTTCGGCGGTTATGTAAACCATCTTTGAAAAATTAATAAGGGGTTTAAAGTACTATAGAATCACAACAAAAGTAATGACAGATGTCAAATTTTAATAAAAAGGCGCCTACTTGATATCAAGTATTTGCAAAAAAAATATTATTGAGAATTCTATAAGCAAATGCCAAAAGTTATCTGAAAGCCCCTTTAATATGAAATCCTCTGATAAATAAACAAGATTTTCTGTTTTTTGACTTTTGAAGTAAAAACATACTTACTGAAACTTTTTTTTTTGCTTTTTATAACAAAATAGCCGATTAATTATCATTTTGTTTAGTACTCACGAATAGCATCTTTAAAGGGCTTTCTAATTATATGTCACACATGGGGTAGTGCAATTTAGAAAGTAGAGGTGAGATGACCTAAGGAGTGGGTTGCAGAAGATTGCCTTGTGAGTCATAGTGGTTCCTCCTCCTTATTATAGAAACGGTTTCGAGAAATTTTGCTTAGCTGTCATAATTTCAAACATATGAGGTCTATGTGGTCAAATTGACACCCGGTTTCTATTTGAATTATTTTGTCTACTCGTTCTTTTACATACGCTTTGTATAACTGGGTGTTTCAAAAACGTTCCGCTAATTTCTATAGTGAATAGAATATTAAAAATAACATTATTTTGGTTAATAAAATGCCCTTAAGAAGATACGGCCCTGTAAAAGTGGCCCCAAAATCCTTTTTTATTATCTTTGAAACGATTTAAGATACCTAAATGAAATTTAGATCACAAATACCTTTGATTAGGTCATAAAAGATAGTGTTGACAAATTTTTAATATTTTGTACAGAAGCGTCGCTAAAGGGGGCGTGCCACATGTTTTGCCCCAAAGCCTTTTTTATGGTGATATTTTTAATTTTTTGGCCAAAAATAACATTTTTTAAACAATTTGCCTCAAAAAAGTTACTCTTGTTGAAAGTCAAAAAAATTATTGGTTTTTGAGTTATTTGAGGTTTTATCATGTTTTACCTAGAATAAGAAAATAAAAGAAATTTGATTTACTTGTATTATATATATGTATAATCAATGCTTGTATTAAGTAGGCTTAGACAGCAGACTTGCGATTTTTTTGTTTGATAAATTGTTATTGATAGTTTTGGTTTGTTTAACAAGTAATAACTCTTTTAAAAACTTTGAAAATGAACATGTACACTTTTAGTGACTAAACCGATATGTTGTTAACATTAGGGGAATGTGATGGAAATGCTAAAGCAGCGAAAAGAAGATATGCGAAAAAATTTCTAAGAAGTAGTGTTCCGGATTCAAAACCATGTTTGAGTTTAGTAAGGCGGTGCCGTGAGACTGAAACGTTTAAACCAAAAAAGGTAGATTCTGGTAGGCCACGAGTGGCGAGAATTCCTCGAACAGAAGAAAATATTTTAAATCTAGTTGTTGCGGATCCTACGGTAAATGTAAGAAATGTGATAATGGCAAGTGTTTCTAGTGTACATCGTGCATTAAAAGAACCATATTGCTCCCGTTTGACTAGATTTATTGCCTGAACATCTTTTTTTGAGAAGAGACTTTTGCGAATTATTACAGGAAAAAATGAGACAGAACTTTGATTTTTTACAAAATATTAATTAATATTTCGTTGCATACCATATTTTTGATGGAAATGTAAATAGTGATGTTTACGATGAATTTTTGGATAATCGTTTATTTCCGCTATTAGAAGATTTGCCTCTCGATCTACGAAAAAATATGGTTTTTATGCATGATACCTCATTACAGTAGATCGTTGGATTGGTCGAGGTGCTGATACTCCTCTCCACTCGCCACCAGGGTCCCCTGACCTAAATCAATTGGATTTTGATGTCTGGAGTTTAGTTAAAGAAAAAGGATATTCAAGCGAAATACATTCCATTCAAGAACTTCAAGCGAGAGTTGAAAATAATTTAAGAATGCTAATTCAAGAACCACGGCCACTCCTGTTTTCACTATAGAAACGTTTACGATTATGTATTCGTGAAAATGGTGGACATTTCGAATATTTAATTTAAAAATCCTTACCTACCTATTCAGTTTTTTTTCTCTTTGTTTTGTGTTATTCGTTGTTTTTTTTTAAATTGTTTCCTTTGCCTGTTCTGTGTTAATGTCATACAATTAAAACCTTTTTTAAGTTCTATATAATTTCTAATATTTTTACCTCATAGTTGTTCCTGAAATAATCATTATTCCCTGAGGTAGTTCGTTCTCGCGCATGAAAATTATTAATTGTTTCATTTTAAAATAATTTATTAATCGGGTCAGCATTACTTACTAGAACATCAAATAACTCCAAAACCAGTAATTTTTTTGACTTTCAACAAGAGTATCTTATTTGTGGCAAATTGTTTGTTTACAATTGTTGCCCAAAAAAATTAAAAATATCCCCATAAAAAAAGATTGGGGGTAAAATAAGTGGCAGTCCCCCTTTAGCGACCCTCCTATACAAAATATAAAAAATTTGTCAACGCTACCTTTTATGACCTAATCAAAGGTATTTATGGTCAAAATTTCAAAGATAATAAAAAAAACGATTCTTGGGGCCACCTTAAGGAGGCATTTTCGGGCACATCTTTATTAACAAAACTAACGTTATTTATTAATATTCTATTTACCCTAGAAATTAGCGGAACGTTTTTTGAAACACCCTGTACATTTATATTTATATATGTATTAGCATTGTATACAATTGTTAGATTTTCAAGGTTTTGCTCTATTATTTTGGATGTTGTATAAATCTTGACCTAATCAAATTAAAATACAGAAAGCCATCAACATTTTACTACTTGCTTTATAGATTATAAAGTAACCGTCTCATAAAAGATTCTTATTTAAAATTCGGAAGAAAAGTATATCATGGCGTGTCTGTACGTATTTACAAATCCGTTATCGAAACACTTCTGTATTCGCCAGAACCATATTGATAAAGCCTTAACTAAAAGTTCAATACTTCCAAATCTGATTTAAAATTAAACGTCGTTGTTATGTGTATTTTTTCACACCAATCCCGTTCCAGGATTGACCTGAGAAGCCGAATTTCTTTCTGCCCCATAAGCCATACACATTAAGAGATATTCTGATTCAGAATCTCCCATTTCATTTTGTTTATTTATTATTCTAGTTTATATTGTATATTGTCCTTGTTTCCTTTTGGATGAGACATATTCTGTTATTGATGTTAAAACTAATGTACGGTTAATAATATAGTATTTTAAATATTACTGTAAATAGAGTAGGTAATAAATGTATTCAACTTTTGTGTTTTTTACCTGTCGCTGTGAAGGAAGGTAGCTAAAAATATAAAAGTCCGCATATTCACCTCCGAAAAAAGTTACAAGTATAGGCATAACTAAATACTTGAACGATGCAAAAGTGTTAATTACAGAGCGTGCGTTAGTGTGGGCATGGGCGAGTAGGTATATGTGCAAGTGTGTGTGCATGCGTGTGTGTGAATGGGGTCGTGGTGTGTGTGTGTGTGCCTGTGTATGTGTCTGTGTATGTCTGTGTCTGTGTCTGCGTCTGTGTCTGTGTCTGTGTCTGTGTCTGTGTCTGTGTCTGTGTCTGTGTCTGTGTCTGTGTCTGTGTCTGTGTCTGTGTCTGTGTATGTGTCTGTGTCTGTATCTGTGTCTGTGTGTATGTCTGTATCTGTGTCTGGTCTGTCTGCGTCTGTGTCTGCGTCTGTGTCTGTGTCTGTGTCTGTGTTTGTGTCTGTGTGTGTGCCTGTGTCTGTGTTTGTGTCTGTGTCTGTCTGTCTGTGTCTGTGTCTGTGTCTGTGTCTGTGTCTGTGTCTGTGTCTGTGTCTGTGTCTGTGTCTGTGTCTGTGTCTGTGTCTGTGTCTGTGTCTGTGTCTGTGTCTGTGTCTGTGTCTGTGTCTGTGTCTGTGTCTGTGTCTGTGTCTGTGTCTGTGTCTGTGTCTGTGTCTGTGTCTGTGTCTGTGTCTGTGTCTGTGTCTGTGTCTGTGTCTGTGTCTGTGTCTGTGTCTGTGTCTGTGTCTGTGTCTGTGTCTGTGTCTGTGTCTGTGTCTGTGTCTGTGTCTGTGTCTGTGTCTGTGTCTGTGTCAGTGTCTGTGTCTGTGTCTGTGTCTGTGTCTGTGTCAGTGCTCTGTGTCTCTGTGTCTGTGCCTGTGTCCTGTGTCTGTCTGTCTGTGTCTGTGTCTGTGTCTGTGTCTGTGTCTGTGTCTGTGCTGTGCTGTCTGTGTCTGTCTGTGTCTGTGTCTGTGTCTGTGTCTGTGTCTGTGTCTGTGTCTGTGTCTGTGTCTGTGTCTGTGTCTGTGTCTGTGTCTGTGTCTGTGTCTGTGTCTGTGTCTGTGTCAGTGTCTGTGTCTGTGTCTGTATCCTGTGTCTGTCTTGTGTCTGTGTCTGTGGTCTGTGTCTGTGTCTGTGTCTGTCTGTGTCTGTGTCTGTGCTCTGTGTCTGTGTCTGTGTCTGTGTCTGTGTCTGTGTCTGTGTCTGTGTCTGTGTCTGTGTCTGTGTCTGTGTCTGTGTCTGTGTCTGTGTCTGTGTCTGTGTCTGTGTCTGTGTCTGTGTCTGTGTGTGTGCCTGTGTCTGTGTCTGTGTCTGTGTCTGTGTCTGTGTCTGTGTCTGTGCCTGTGCCTGTGCCTGTGTCTGTGTCTGTGTCTGTGTCTGTGTCTGTGTCTGTGTCTGTGTCTGTGTCTGTGTCTGTGTCTGTGTCTGTGTCTGTGTCTGTGTCTGTGTCTGTGTCTGTCTGTCTGTGTCTGTGCCTGTGTCTCTCTGTGTCTGTGCCTGTGTCTGTGTCTGTGTCTGTGTCTGTGCCTGTGCCTGTGTCTGTGTCTGTGTCTGTGTCTGTGTCTGTGTCTGTGTCTGTGTCTGTGTCTGTGTCTGTGTCTGTGTCTGTGTCTGTGTCTGTGTCTGTGTCTGTGTCTGTGTCTGTGTCTGTGTGTGTCTGTATCTGGTGTCTGTGCCTGCCTGTGTCTGTGTCTGTGTCTGTGTGTGTGCCTGTCGTCTGTGTCTGTGTCTGTGTCTGTGTCTGTGTCTGTGTCTGTGTCTGTGTCTGTCTGTGTCTGTGTCTGTGTCTTGTGTCTGTGTCTGTGTCTGTGTGCCTGTGCCTGTGCCTGTATCTGGGTCTGTGCCTGTGCTGTGTCTGTGTCGTCTGTGCCTGTGCCTGTGTCTGTGTCTGTGTCTGTGTCTGTGTCTGTGTGTCTGTGTCTGTGTCTGTGTCTGTGTCTGTGCCTGTCCTGTGCCTGCCTGTGCCTGTCCTGTGCCTGTGCCTGTGCCTGTGCCTGTGTCCTGTGTCTGTGTCTGTGTCTGTGTCTGTCTGTGTCTGTGTCTGTGTCTGTGTCGTGTCCGTGTCCGTGTGTCCGTGTCCGTGTCTGTCTGTCTGTGTCTGTCTGTGTCTGTGTCTGTGTCTGTGTCTGTGTCTGTGTCTGTGTCTGTGTCTGTGTCTGTGTCTGTGTCTGTGTCGTCTGTGTCTGTGTCTGTGTCTGTGTCTGTGTCTGTGTCTGTGTCTGTGTCTGTGTCTGTGTCTGTGTCTGTGTCTGTGTCTGTGTCTGTGTCTGTGTCGTCTGTGTGTCTGTGTCTGTGTCTGTGTCTGTGTCTGTGCTGTATCTGTGTCTGTGTCTGTGTCTGTGTCTGTGTCTGTGTCTGTGCCTGTGTCTCTCTGTGTCTGTGCCTGTGCCTGTGTCTGTGTCTGTGTCTGTGTCTGTGTCTGTGTCTGTGTCTGCGTCTGCGCCTGCGTCTGTGTCTGTGTCTGTGTGTGTATGTGTCTGTGCCTGTGTCTGTATCTGTGTCTGTGCCTGTGTCTGTGTCTGTATCTGTGTCTGTGTCCGTATCTGTGTCTGTTGTATTGGCGCAGTTTCAATCCTGTAGAAATATATTTCATGATTTTTTCTTGAAAATTGTACTGTACTGTAATGTCTGAGTATTATTAAGATTAAGATATCGGAAAACGTTGGAACCAGACAATTTCTAATACATTTATTTATAAAAAATAAAAGATTTGTAAAACATCCACGTCGTTTGTAATGGGTTAAACATATATGACTTATTTCTGTTGATATCATTCATTTACTAAAATTTGTTTTGGTTGCTACCAAGTTCCAGTTTGAGTAAATGAACTTTAACATTTGCTTCAGCAATTTCCTTTTTTATTTGTTTGCTCCGGCTAATTTGTTTATTAAAAGACATGATTACCTACTGTTATCATTTACCAAAATTACATTCAATTGGATTTACTTAATGTTTATTTAATTTGTAACTGTATTGAATTTGCTTCCTTCAGTATTCATACATTCAATATTTGTATAAGCACTTAATATTCGTAATAGTTAATAATAAAGATGAATCAAACGTTGTACTTATGAAAATATAAACTTTCACCATTATCACACATAATAAAATACTTATCTTTTTTGAGGTTTTTAATGGTGTATTTTTTATATTATACAATCAAAACGTTTAGATAACACTTACAGTTATCTTCGTCAGTAGTAATATCTGTTAAAATTGTTAAAGATGTAAACAGTTTTGTCAAAGTTGAAAAATGAAAACATAAACATCAGCCTGCTATCAACATAACAGCTTGAGAAACGTATAAATCCAACTATAGAATTAAATTCTATAGTTGGCTTTATACTTTTCTAGACAACTATGAATTAAATTCTATAGTTCGCTTTAGCCGTTTCTCAAATTGTTATGTTGATAGCAGGCTGATGTTTATGTTTCAATTTTCAACTTTGACAAATTGTTTATATCATTAACAATTTTAACAGATATTACTGACGAAGATAACTGTAAGTGATATCGAAACGTTTAGATTGTATAACTTAAAATGCACCATAAAAACCCAAAAAAAGCTAAAGAGATAAAATAAAAATTTTAAAACGTTATACTTATTTAATTACTAAAATTTGAAATGCAAAAATGGTTGGTTTACAATAACCCATAAAAAACAATCATATTGTTATTTTTAATGTTCTTAACAACTAACATGCAGAAATTTCTTTATCAACAGCATTGATATTAAACCACAAATGTAAAGGAACATGAAACACAAACGTTTTCTTTTATTAAACAATTGCAATCTTACTTGTTTGTCACTTCGTTGAAGGCCAATGGCGTAATAACTGCGTTCCCAGGCTGGTGAGTCCGATTTCAGGCGTCGTATTTTCTTTGTCCCAGTTATCTTCGTTAGATCTTCGTTGCTGGATTCCAATTTCCTTTCCAACAATTTATTGATTTTGTGAATATTTGCTTGGATATGTTTATGTTTTAATTATCACTTAATTGTTTAAGTTTCTCTACGAATCGCGTGCAACGTAAACGGCTAAGCTTAATCGTGCAAAACAATCATTAATACTTTCGAGTTATTGTTTGTATATATATATATATATATATATATATATATATATATATATAATTGATTTAATGCACTGGATCGGTTATAGTCTTTTATATTTATCGTTCACCATTTGAACACAATAACGGATTACGACTTCTGATACGTACAAACATATTACTTTACATTGTTACGTCACCTTTTCTTTATCACCAATTTGACGATATTCGCACTCTTAATCACTGTAATCTTTTATCTTTCAATAAGTATTTCTGTTTACTTCCTTATTAAAACTAACGTTTACTTTTCACTTTATTTCTTAAATTTAAGTCAAAGTGACTATTACTTTGTCATTCGCTGCTCTCCCTTTGGTTAATACCAACCAACTTAAAGCGACTAACCTGCAAGTGATGGTAACAGTTCGTTTATCCCCTTCTACAACTCATTTAAGCATTTGCAGATTACTCGTTTATTTAAATGATTTCTAATTAAATACATACATAACTTATTGAAGTAAATTCAAGCTTTTGGTTTTAATATTAAATAAACTGATATATATTATATATATATATATATATATATATATATATATATATATATATATATATATATATATATATTTATTTATTTATTTATTTTTCAATCTAGAAAATAACATATAACTGTAAACTAGTGCATTCAGCAATTTAAACTGAACCCGCTCAATAACTAATTGGTATTTTGTGCAATAAGGAGAATAAATAAAAGAACAATATTCCAATTTACTAATAACCGGTAATTTCTAAAGGGTTTGAAATGTAGTAGATGTTTTAAAACCTTTAGAATTGCGGTAAATGAATCCTAATAACTGCATTGATTCTTTGCAAATGTTAATATGATAGTTAATGTTGGATCAAATGTGACACCCAAGTCTTTAATTACGGGTACCCTTTGTAATACGCTTCCGTTCAATATATAGTAAAACGTAACCGGGTCGGTTTTCGTAGTAAAAGATGTACCTTACATTTATTAACATTAAAATACAATTTATTCACTTCAATCCAGTTCACAAGTTCATCAATATTATTGTAAGTTGATACAATCATTGCTATTTTGTATAGCAGATTTTTTTTTAAATCAGCATAAAGTAAAAATTTGCTGGTAAGTACGCAGTCAGTGATGCCATTTATAAATAACAACAAAGAAGGGCACCAATTGAGGAACTCCCGGTGTAGCAACAAACGAGTCGGATTGATAATTATTTTACAGCAAACAATGATATATCTATCGCTCAGATAATCTTTTAATAAGTTTAACTAAATTTAGAGTTAAAAATACATAAATTATGTATATCTGAGAGAGGTTTGGCAAATATGTACATGCAGTCTTTAAAAATGTAACTTGGAATTCCATGTATACCAGTCGAAAACCTTTTTAATTTTTTCAAGTTGCTTATGACACCATCAGATGAAATTTGTGCTTTTATAAACTGACGAGGTGAAGATATCCATACAGTGATGGATCAAAAACAGATTTAAAGTTCGGCGGGGTTGTGTGCCGGTGTATTGCGTGTGCAACGTGGGTCGTGGCGAATGTAACTGTCCACCCCTATTGTACAGTTACGTGTGAGCGTGCTTTCCATGATATGCAAAAAATGGTTGTAGATGTTTATTTACAGATTACATATATTTATTGTTTTCAGCTTGCCGCAGAGAAGAGCGCATAAAGAAACGGCGAGGATCTTGAGGTGAGATGTCGAATGCGGAGACGTTGACGTAGGTCGTGACACGGATCGGTATGAGTTGCTGGGTCCAAGGCGCGTACGTCTGTAACCCTGATTATACAGTCGGTGGTGGTGGCGTGTCGGGCAGCGGTGTTACCATCCCGACGGGCGGAGTGCGGTAGCGGAAGCGACGTAGAACGTTGTTTCCTGACCTTCCGAGTGTGGCCGCATTCAGACAAGGTCGGACACCATGTTAATGGCGCAGCTTCGATGGCCTGATTCCACTATGAACAGACGCAGGTGTCGCTCTCAGCTTCGGTGGCCTGATTCTGTGCTATAGAATAGCTGCGGTGTCGAGCTATAGACAGCTGAAGGTGGACTCCAGCTTTCTCTACGTTTGCTTGCTTATAAGCCCAAACGCGCCTCGGCGATGCTCATGTGGTTGAGTCGGGCCTGTAGTCAGCTGAAGCTCGTTATCGCTCTTTCCTTCAGGTCGTGTTCGCACGCCATACACTTGCTGGCGATGGAGTCGCGCCTGTGTTACTCGTTTCGGAATCGAACTTTAGGTTTGCTGATTCTTGTAGTGCGTGCTGGTTTTGGTATGCCCGTAGATTGACTTCCGGTTGCCTGGTTCTTCCTGTGTCTGTGTCTGATGGTGTCTTAGGTTGCTGGTTCGCCTGCTTCCTGGAACGCAGGTTTTACTCGGTCGCTTGATACCGTTGTGTCTGCCCTCCTGTGGATGGTTTTAGTGTCTCGTGTTCGTTTGACCACCCGGTAGGTCCTTCGTGTGTCGGCCGTTTGCTTGGTCGATTCTGACGAACTTCCTCGACTAGCTGGCTGTTGCTTGCGCCGGTGTGATAACTGATGTAGGCTCTGGTGTGACGTCCTCCTGAATTTGGTGTGGAATGGTCTTGCGTTTCTTGCAATACTTCATAATAAATTTGTTTAGCGGCGTTTGAGATTTGTATTTTCGTAATTGGAGACTCGTGTCGTCGTGATAACTTCTTTAGCTCAGGGTCCCTGCTGCGAGGATGGGATTTGAGATATCTGATACTATGAACCTCCATGGGAAGTTCCGTTTGAGTTTTAAATCAAGGTTCATGTTTACTGTGCCGTAAGTGTTGATTGGGTTTCCGTTCGCGGTGTATAGTTTGTATGTTGATACGGCCGTTTTCCCGGCATCCGTTCCACTGGGAAGGTCACGCTGCTCCTGTGTCGATTAGAATTCGATTCTCAATTCGTTGGTCACGTGTACGTGATTGTGTCTGTCGTGGACCGCCTTTAGACTTCTCATGTTCGTTT
Source organism: Vesta saturnalis (assembly GCA_036346205.1). Classification (NCBI taxonomy): domain Eukaryota; kingdom Metazoa; phylum Arthropoda; class Insecta; order Coleoptera; family Lampyridae; genus Vesta; species Vesta saturnalis. The sequence continues at coordinate 47,654 of JARFJB010002073.1, forward strand.
CAGGACTTCTTTGATGGTCGTCGGCAATGTTATCGCTTGTGTCCCGACGATGTGATACCAGCATTATCATTCTTCTTGTGTCTGTGGTTGTGTCTGTCTCCTCGGTCGTTGGGGTTTGTCGCTCTAGTGTCACCGTGCTTGTAGACTGGCGATTTCGCGCAATTCGTTAGTTCTTCCTGGATGTCACTGTTTTGCTGTACTACGTGTTCTTGTTGTGCCGTCGTTTCATTAATGGCATTGCTGCTAAGCTTCCTTCTGAACCGTCAGGATGGCTCGGATATTTTGCGGTAATCGGCAGGTCCAAATGGTTTCAGCAACCCATCGGCGACTGAGATTCCTGTTAAAACTCGCAGATATCGTAAGAATTGCGATGGATTACGATCTAGTTCTTTTCGTTCGAAGAGTTGTCTCTGAGTAGCGCGTAATCTTTTAGCGCTCGGTTTTAATGTATCGTAGCGGTTGACATCGGGTTTGGTCAGGGTGTCGCAAACCTCGCAGGCGATCTTTGATTCTAAGTTGCTGGCGACATACCCATATTTCTTTTCATCGCTGGAGATTCCGTTGATGCGAAAATGGCTCTTGACTTGCGCGAACCACATCTCGCATAGAATGGTAGAAGTTTCTTTGACCCTGTGGACTTCTGAACGTGGTGGATCGGTACCTGTGTTTGTCGTGGCCATCTTGCCTTCTGTGTCAGTGGTCACCAATGGCTGTGTGCGCCGGTTTTCTGTGCACGTGGGTCTGGGAATGTAACTGTCCACCTATTGTACAGTTAGTGTGAGTGTGCTTTTCGTGATAGGTAGAAATGGTTGTCAAATGTTTATTTACAGATTAGACATATTCATGTAATTGTATGTTTCAGCGTCCAAGGTGCGTCGTCTGCTTTCCTGTATTGTGTCTATCGGCGGTATGGCTGTGTCTGGCAGCGTGTTGTTCGTAGCTTGTCTTGCAACGTCTTGACAGTCGGAATCGTTCCTTCTCTTTCGTCTGCTAAGATGACTTCGTCTTGTCTCTCGTTTGTGTCTTGTTTATATGTCTGTCCTGTCACGTTTGCACTCGTCTTGTCTGTTCTGTCTGTCTGGATGTCTCATGTCTCTGTTCGCTTGCTGTCTTGTCTCTGTCTCTGTCTCTTCTCTGTCAATCGTTTGTCTTTCCGTCTCTGTCCAGTCTCTGTCTCTGTCTCTGTCTCTGTCTCTGTCTCTGTCTCTGTCTCTGTCTCTGTCTCTGTCTCTGTCTCTGTCTCTGTTCTGTCTCTGTCTCTGTCTCTGTCTCTGTCTCTGTCTCTGTCTCTGTCTCTGTCTCTGTCTCTGTCTCTGTCTCTGTCTCTGTCTCTGTCTCTGTCTCTGTCTCTGTCTCTGTCTCTGTCTCTGTCTCTGTCTCTGTCTCTGTCTCTGTCTCTGTCTCTGTCTCTGTCTCTGTCTCTGTCTCTGTCTCTGTCTCTGTCTCTGTCTCTGTCTCTGTCTCTGTCTCTGTCTCTGTCTCTGTCTCTGTCTCTGTCTCTGTCTCTGTCTCTGTCTCTCTGTCTCTGTCTCTGTCTCTGTCTCTGTCTCTGTCTCTGTCTCTGTCTCTGTCTCTGTCTCTGTCTCTGTCTCTGTCTCTGTCTCTGTCTCTGTCTCTGCTCTTGTCTCTGTCTCTGTCTCTGTCTCTGTCTCTGTCTCTGTCTCTGTCTCTGTCTCTGTCTCTGTCTCTGTCTCTGTCTCTGTCTTGTCTCTGTCTCTGTCTCTGTCTCTGTCTCTGTCTCTGTCCCTGTCTCTGTCTCTGTCCTGTCCCTGTCTCTGTCTCTGTCTCTGTGTCTGTGTCTGTGTCTGTCGTCTGTGTCTGTGTCTGTGTCTGTGTCTGTGTCTGTGTCTGTGTCTGTGTCTGTGTCTGTGTCTGTGTCTGTGTCTGTGTCTGTGTCTGTGTCTGTGTCTGTGTCTGTGTCTGTGTCTGTGTCTGTGTCTGTGTCTGTGTCTGTGTCTGTGTCTGTGTCTGTGTCTGTGTCTGTGTCTGTGTCTGTGTCTGTGTCTGTGTCTTTGTCTGTGTCTGTGTCTGTGTCTGTGTTTGTGTCTGTTTGTGTCTGTGTCTGTGTCTGTGTCTGTGTTTGTGTCTGTGTCTGTGTCTGTGTCTGTGTCTGTGTCTGTGTCTGTGTCTGTGTCTGTGTCTGTGTCTGTGTCTGTGTCTGTGTCTGTGTCTGTGTCTGTGTCTGTGTCTGTGTCTGTGTCTGTGTCTGTGTCTGTGTCTGTGTCTGTGTCTGTGTCTGTGTCTGTTCTGTGTCTGTGTCTGTGTCTGTGTCTGTGTCTGTGTCTGTGTCTGTGTCTGTGTCTGTGTCTGTGTCTGTGTCTGTGTCAGTGTCTGTGTCTGTGTCTGTGTCTGTGTCTGTGTCTGTGTCTGTGTCTGTGTCTGTGTCTGTGTCTGTGTCTGTGTCTGTGTCTGTGTCTGTGTCTGTGTCTGTGTCTGTGTCTGTCTGTGTCTGTGTCTGTGTCTGTGTCTGTGTCTGTGTCTGTGTCTGTGTCTGTGTCTGTGTCTGTGTCTGTGTCTGTGTCTGTGTCTGTGTCTGTGTCTGTGTCTGTGTCTGTGTCTGTGTCTGTGTCTGTGTCTGTGTCTGTGTCTGTGTCTGTGTCTGTGCTTGTGTCTGTGTTGTGCCTGTTTCTGTGCCTGTTTCTGTGCTGTGTCTGTGTCCTGTGCCTTGCTGTGCCTGTGTCTGTGCCTGTGTCTGTGTCTGTGTCTGTGTCTGTGTCTGTGTCTGTGTCTGTGTCTGTGTCTGTGTCTGTGTCTGTGTGTGTGTGTCTGTGTCTGTGTCTGTGTCTGTGTGTCTGTATCTGGTCTGTGTCTGTGTCTGTGCTGTGTCTGTGTCTGTGTGTGTGTGTGTGTGTGTGTTGTGTCTGTGTCTGTGTCTGTGTCTGTGTCTGTGTCTGTGTCTGTGCCTGTGTCTGTGTCTGTGTCTGTATCTGTGTCTGTGTCCGTATCTGTGTCTGTTGTATTGCCGTAGTTTCAATCACCTGTAGAAATATATATTCATGATTTTTTCTTGAAAATTATACTGTACTGTAATGTCTGAGTATTATTAAGATTAAGATATCGGAAAACGTTGGAACCAGACAATTTCTAATACATTTATTTATAAAAAATAAAAGATTTGTAAAACATCCACGTCGTTTGTAATGGGTTAAACATATGGCGCTTATTTCTGTTGATATCGTTCAGTTACTAAAATTTGTTTTGTTGCTACATCCAGTTTGAGTAAATGAACTTTATCATTTGCTTCAGAATTTCCTTTCTATTTGTTTGCTGGCTAACTTGTTTATTAAAAGACATGATTACTTTTATCATTCACCAAAATTACATTCAATTGATTTACTTATGTGTATTTAATTTTAACTGTATTGAATTTGATTCCTTCAGTATTATACATTCAATATTTGCATAAGCACTTAATATTGTAACAGTTAATAATAAATGATGAAACGTTGTATTTATGAATATAAACTTTCACCATTATCACACATAATAAAATACTTATCTATTTTGGGTTTTTAAAGGTGTATTTTTATATTATGCAATCTAAACGTTTAGATAACTTACAGTTATCTTCGTCAGTAGTAATATTGTTAAAATTGTTAAAGTGTAAACAATTTTGTCAAAGTTGAAAATCATAAACATCAGCCTGCTATCAACATAACAGTTTGAGAATGTATAAGCCAACTATAGAATAAATTCTATAGTTGGCTTTATACTTTTCTAGCCAACTATGAATTAAATTCTATAGTTCGCTTTAGCCGTTTCTCAAACTGTTATGTTAATAGCAGGCTGATGTTTATGTTTTAATTTTTCAACTTTGACAATTTGTTTACAACATCTTTAACAATTTCAACAGATATTACTACTGAAGATAACTGTAAGTGATATCGAAACGTTTAGATTGTATAACTTAAAATGCACCATAAAAACCCAAAAAAAGCTAAAGAGATAAAATAAAAATTTTAAAACGTTATACTTATTTAATTACTAAAATTTGAAATGCAAAAATGGTTGGTTTACAATAACCCATAAAAAACAATCATATTGTTATTTTTAATGTTCTTAACAACTAACATGCAGAAATTTCTTTATCAACAGCATTGATATTAAACCACAAATGTAAAGGAACATGAAGCACAAACGTTTTCTTTATTAAACAATTAATCTTACTAATTTGTCACTTCGTTAAGGCCGATGGCGTAATTACTGCGTTCCCAGGCCGGTGAGTCCGATTTCAGGCGTCGTATTTTCTTTGTCCCAGTTATCTTCGTTAGACCTTGTTGCTGGTTAATGCGATTCCAATTTCCTTTCCATCAGTTTATTGATTTTGTGAATATTTGCTTGGATATGTTTATGTTTTAATTATCACTTTTAAGTTTAAGTATAAGTTTCTCTACGAATCGCGTACAACACAAACAGCAAAGCTTAATCGTGCAAAACAATCATTAATACTTTCGAGTTATTGTTTGTCTTATATATATATATATATATATATATATATATATATATATATATATATATATATATATATATATATATATTGATTTAATGCACTGGATCGGTTATAGTCTTTTAGATTTATCGTTTGAATACAATAACGGATGACGACTTCTGATACGTACAAACATATTGTTTCACATTATTACGTCACCTTTATTTTTTATCACCAATTTGACAATATTCGCACTCTTAATCACTGTAATCTTTTATCTTTCAATAAGTATTTCTTTTTACTTCCTTATTAAAACTAACGTTTACTTCTTACTTTATTTCTTAAATTCAACGTGACTATTACTTTGTCATTCGCTGCTCTCCCTTTGGTTAATACCAACCAACTTAAAGTGACTAACCTGCAAGTGATGGTAACAGTCCGTTTATCCCCCTTCCACCACTCACCTATGCATTTGCAGATTGCACGTTTATTTAAATACTTTCTAATTAAACACATTATTGAAGTAAATTCGAGCTTTTCGTTTTAATATTAAATAAACTGATATATATATATATATATATATATATATATATATATATATATATATATATATATTATATATAATATATATATTTGAATTTATTGTTATTTATTTATACAGATTCATTAATTTTCTTATCTAAGGAAGAATGTAAAAACGAGTTCCAACTAGTATCTTAATGTAGTTCTAAACTTAATGGTCAACTAGCATTCAGCAATTTAAACTGAACCCGCTCAATAGCTAATTGGTATTTTGTGCAATAAGGAGACCAAATAAAAGAACAATATTCCAATTTACTAATAACGGGTGATTTGTAAAGGGTTTGAAGGTAGTAGATGTTTTAAAACCTTTAGAATTGCGGTAAATGAATCCTAATAACTGCATTGATTCTTTGCAAATGTTAATATGATAGTTAATGTTGGATCAAATGTGACACCCAAGTCTTTAATTACGGGTACCCTTTGTAATACGCTTCCGTTCAATATATAGTAAAACGTAACCGGGTCGGTTTTCGTAGTAAAAGATGTACCTTACATTTATTAACATTAAAATACAATTTATTCACTTCAATCCAGTTCACAAGTTCATCAATATTATTGTAAGTTGATACAATCATTGCTATTTTGTATAGCAGATTTTTTTTTAAATCAGCATAAAGTAAAAATTTGCTGGTAAGTACGCAATCAGTGATGCAATTTATAAAAAACAACACAAGAAGGGGCCCTAAATTGCTGCCCTGAGGAACCCCCGGTGTAGCAACAAACGAGTCGGATTGATAATTATTTTACAGCAAACAATGATATATCTATCGCTCAGATAATCTTTTAATAAGTTTAACTAAATTTAGAGTTAAAAATACATAAATTATGTATATCTGAGAGAGGTTTGGCAAATATGTACATGCAGTCTTTAAAAATGTAACTTGGAATTCCATGTATACCAGTCGAAAACCTTTTTAATTTTTTCAAGTTGCTTATGACACCATCAGATGAAATTTGTGCTTTTATAAACTGACGAGGTGAAGATATCCATACAGTGATGGATCAAAAACAGATTTAAAGTTCGGCGGGGTTGTGTGCCGGTGTATTGCGTGTGCAACGTGGGTCGTGGCGAATGTAACTGTCCACCCCTATTGTACAGTTACGTGTGAGCGTGCTTTCCATGATAGGCAAAAATGGTTTATTTACAGATTACATATATTTATTGTTTTCAGCCTGCCGTAGAGAAGAGCGCATAAAGAAACGGCGAGGATCTTGAGGTGAGATGTCGAATGCGGAGACGTTGACGTAGGTCGTGACACGGATCGGTATGAGTTGCTGGGTCCAAGGCGCGTACGTCTGTAACCCTGATTATACAGTCGGTGGTGGTGGCGTGTCGGGCAGCGGTGTTACCATCCCGACGGGCGGAGTGCGGTAGCGGAAGCGACGTAGAACGTTGTTTCCTGACCTTCCGAGTGTGGCCGCATTCAGACAAGGTCGGACACCATGTTAATGGCGCAGCTTCGATGGCCTGATTCCACACTATGGAACAGACGCAGGTGTCGAACTATACAGCTTCGGTGGCCTGATTCTGCGCTATAGAACAGTTGCGGTGTCGAGCTATAGACAGCTGAAGGTGGACTCCAGTTTTCTCTACGTTTTTGCTTGCTTATGAAGCCCAAACGAGCGCCTCGGGCGATGCTCATGTGAGGTTGGAGTCAGGCCTGGTAGTCAGCTGAAGCTCGTGTATCGCTCTTTCCTTATAGGTCGTGTTCGCACGCCACATACACCCCCTCGCTGGCGATGGAGTCGCGCCTGTTTACTCGTTTTGGAATCGAAATTTAGGTTTGCTGATTCTTGTTGTCCGAGTTTGTTTTGGTATGCCCGTAGGATTGACTTCCGGTTGCCTGGTTTCTTCCCCTGTCGCCCTAGTCTCTGATGGTCTCTTAGGTTGCTGGTTCGCCTGCTTCCTGGAACGCAGGTTTTACTCGGCCGCTTGATACCGTTGTGTCTGCCCCACTTCTGTGGATCGTTATTAGTTTCTCGTTTCGTTTGACCACCCGGTAGGGCTCTTCGTGTGGTGGTCGTTTGCTTGCGTCGATTCTGACGAACTTCCTCACGACTAGCCTGGCTATTGCTTGCGCCCGGAGTGTAATAACTGATGTAGGTTCTGGTGTGCCGTCCTCCTGAATTTGGATATGAGGAATGGTCTTGCCGTTTCTTGCGATACGTCACAATAAATTCGTTTAGTGACGTTTGAGATTTGTATTTTCCGTAATTGGAGACTCGTGCCGTCGTGAAGTAACTTCTTTAGCTCAGGGTCATCTGCTGCGAGGATGGGATTTGCGATATCTGATACTATGAACCTCCATGGGAAATTCCGTTTGAGTTTTAAATCAAGGTTTATGTTTACTGTGCCGTAAGTGTTGATTGGGTTTCCGTTCGTGGTGTATAGTTTGTATGTTGATATGGCCGTTTTCCCGGCCCCGTTCCACTAGGAAGGTGCACACCGCTGCTCCTGTGTCGATTAGGATTTCGATTCTCCGATTCCCGTCGGTGACGTGTAAACGGCGGGGATTGTGCTGCTAGTCGTGGACCGCCTTTAACGACTTCTCATTTCGTTTCCAGGACTCTCTTTGCATGGTCGTCGGCAATTTATCGCTTGTGTCCCGAACCAGATGTGATACCATCATGTATCATACTCCTTCTTGGGTGTGTGGTTGCGGCTGCCTCCTCGGATCGTTGGGATTTGTCGCTGTGTGAGCCTCACCGTGCTTTTAGACTGGCGATTTCCGCAGCCAACTTCGTTAGTTCTTCCTGGATGTCACTGTTTTGCTGTACTACGTGTCCTTGTTGTGCTGTCGTTTCATTAATGGCATCTGCTAGCTAAGCTTCCTTCTGAACCGCCAGGATGGCTTGGATATTTTTCGGTAATCGGCTGGTGCAAATGGATTTCAGTAACCCATCGGGGACTGAGGTTCCTATTAAAACTTGCAGATGTCGTAAGAATTGCGATGGATTACGATCTCCTAGTTCTTTTCGTTCAAAGAGTTGTCTCATAAGTAGCGCTTAATCTTTTTATCAGCTCGGTTTTTAATGTGTCGTAGCGGTTGACTTCGGGAGGTTTGGTCAGGGTGTCGCAAACCTCGCAGGCGTACTTTGCTTCTAAGTTGCTGGCGACATGCCCATATTTCTTTTCATCGCTGGAGATTCCGTTAATGCGAAAATGGCTCTCGACTTGCGCGAACCACATCTCGGGGTCGGCTGCACAGAATGGTGGTAGTTTCATTTGCACCCTGTGGACTTCTGAACGTGGTGGGTCGGTACCTGTATTTGTCGTGGCCATCTTGCCTTCTGTGTCAATGGTCACCAACTCGGCGGGGGTGTGCGCCGGTCTATTACGTGTGCAACGTGGGTCGTGGCGAATGTAACTGTCCACCCCTATTGTACAGTTAGTGTGTGCGTGCTTTTCGTGATAGGTAAGAAATGGTTGCAAATGTTTATTTACAGATTAGATATATTTATGTAATGAATTTCAGCGTCCAAGTTGCGTACGTCTGTACCCCTGATTGTGTCGTCGGCGGTGATGGCGTGTCGGACAGCGGTGTCGAGCTATAGACAGCGTCGACAGTCGGAATCGTTCCTTCGTCATACGACAGCTGAAGATGGACTCCAGCTTTCTCTACGTTTATGCTTGTTTATAAAGCCGAAACGAGCACCCCGGGCGATGGTCGTGTGGGGATAGAGTCCAGCGTAGGATTCCGCTATGGCTCGTGTACCGCTCTTCCCTTATATAAGGTTGCGTTCGCACGCCACAAAAGTAATCGGCGAATGCATTAGCTATATCCTGGCACGATGTAAGTAAAGCGTCACCTAGTTTCATACAAGTCTTAATAAAGTGGTATATTCTCGGTATCAATGAACTTTTTGTTGTTAAATATTTACGTCTGTGTTTTTCTTGTTTTTAAAATTTTTTTATGATAGACTTCCAACTTGTGGTGTTTTTAGGCACATACATTTGAATTATATTATTACGCTCTTTATAAAATTGATTCAACACAGTATCAGTTTCGCTTGAAATGTCCCAATTTTCTTGTGCAATTCTATTGGCACAATTGGTTGCAAACGAATTAGCAATTTTAAAACATATAGGCGGATGGTGAGCGTCGGTAATAAAAATAGGATCTAATACACGTGGAACATTACAGCATAAATTTTAAAATACCAAGTCAAGACAATAGCCATATTCGTTGATAACATATTGTTGAATTAAATTAAAGAAATTCACTTAGTTTTCCTAGTTGTCGATTATGCTAGTTGTGGAGGAGAGTTGTTTAGAGTAATACTGCCTAGTATTGAAGACTCCTGTTATTAAAACATTACTATTATAAAATATGGTTTTCTATTTCATTTGTTAGTAATGTACGCATCCAACGGTAATGCGGCGATGTATATATATATATATATATATATATATATATATATATATATATATATATATATATATATATATATATATATGCAGTGCTAGTCAAAAGTCCCTCCCCTTGTATCTTTTGAACGGTTTTAGTTATACTAATGAAATTTGTAGGGTGAATATAAACGGGTATAAGCTGCTCAACTAGTCATGACAAGTGACGTAATAGTCATATATGACGTCACAGGGCCACAGTGACTAATAATTTTAAATAGTACCTTATGGCAAGTGACATCTCGTTTGAAAGGTATTAAAATGACCTATTCAGCAATACTAATTTTGTTAGGGTTTATGTTGATTTTGATAGAAAAATTAAATAAATACTAAAATTATAGTTTGGCATTTAATTAATCAAGATTGTAAAGTCTGCCTCTGGTTAATTGTCAAAAAGTTGACTTTTTAATTCTCTCGTTGTTTTTACTTTGATAAGTTTTATACCTTGACTATTCAGTTTAATTATTCTTTAATGCGACGTTTAAGTGTCCACATAGACAAAATGGTACGTGGTAATAATTGGTGAATGTAGAAACAATTTCCATGCAGCGGAACGTCTTTTTAATGAGAGGTACCCCGATCGCCCTATATCGAGTACTTATTTGAGGGAACTTCTTCAGAAGTTTTAAGGAACCGGTAGTGTTCAAGATGTCAAACGATCTGGTCGACCAACAATTAGTGACGACAAAAAATCGACATAATTGCAGAAATGGTAGTACATCCTACTTCTTCTACAGCCCAAGTTGCGTCTATCTGTGAAGTCAGTCAAAGGATAGTACATAGGGTGTTGGCTAAAAGCAAAATTCATCCATACAAATTAAAAATGGTGCACCAACTTTCAGATGATGACCACGACCGAAGATTAGAATTCTGTGAAAATATGTCCAATCAAATTATCCAACACCCAAACTACATAAAATCAATTTCTTTAGTGACGAAAGTACTTTCTTCCTCAATGGAAACGTTAACACACAAAATGTGAGATATTGGAGTGACACAAATCCTCAAATCTTTCAAGAAAACATACTCAATTTCCAGAAAAAGTAAATGTTTGGGCAGGTATTTTGGGAAACCACATAGTTGGACCTATTTTTTCAATGCTAACTTAACCGGTGAAGTGTATTTGGAGACGCAATTGAACCGTTAATTCTTGAAATTTTGGGAGATAATCTATATGAATTCGGCAACTTGGAAATAACGTTCCAACAAGATGGTGCTCCAGCACACTATTATGGTGCAGTAAGACGTTACTTGGATGAAGAATATCGTGGCAGATGGATTGGACGACGAGGTCCGATAGAATGGCCAGCTCGGTCACCAGACCTGACACCATTAGACTTTTTTCTGTGGGGGTACTTAAAATCTAAGGTTTACGCTACAGCACCTGGAAGTATGCACATTTTGAAACAAAGAATTATTGAAGAATGTAGAGCAATTTCCGCAGACACATTTGAACTAGTACGACAAAAGTTTAGCAATAGGATGCATTACTGTCGGGAATTAAGTGGAGCACATTTCCAACATTTACTGTAAGAATTGGTCCTTGAATCTTGGTTAATTAAATGCCAAACTATAGTTTTTGTATTTGTTTAATTTTTCTATCAAAATCAACCTAAACCCTAACAAAATTAGTATTACTGAATAGGTAATTTTAATACCTCTCAAACGAGATGTCACTTGCCATAAGGTACTATTTAAAATTATTGGTCACTGTGGCCCTGTGACGTCATATATGACTATTACGTCACTTGTCATGACTAGTTGAGAAGCTAATATTTGTTTATATTCACCCTCCAAATTTCATTAGTATAAGTAAAACCGTTCAAAAGATACAAGGGGAGGGACTTTTGACTAGCACTGTTTATAAATGTTATAATAAGGGGTATTTAATTCATCAATATTAGTATTATCTCGTAACCAGGTCCCGTTGATTAGCATAATATCATATTCTTTAAACATAAAGATAAATATAAAGCATTTAGTTTACTATTAAGTCCTCTAGCATTATGCGTCCGTGCGTGCGCGTGTGTGTGTGTGTCTGTCTGTGTATGTGCGCGTAAACACATATATGAATTCAGTTTCATGTACAAAATTTGCTTCATATCCTTTGCTAAGAAACAAATAATATATTAGAGTTAAGAATAGAAAACCGCTACATAATTTTAATTAATTAAAAACCAGTCTGACGTAGAGGAGTAACGGTTACCTTCAATCTTTCCTTTAATTTCCCCATTTTTTTAGTTAAAGTTCTGCAGGACATATTAAAATAGTTAGGGGTCTAATTGAATGATTATCGTATACAGTAGCACTAGTAATTCGGGAAAAAGCGGTGTTGCCTGAAAACTGCGTGAGTTAGTTTTCTCGGTTAGTTAAAAGTTAAAAGAGCCCGACTCCGAAGGGAGAGGGCTCTCCTTTTAACGTAATTTGACATATTGTGACAAAATTTGTTAATGATTCGTTTAAAACTTGTATTTGAAGGTACCAGCTGTGACCTCTTAAGATAATTATTATTAATAAAAATATTTAGAGAGGAATTTAACGGGTTATTTCATATCCTGTATTCAGATTTTAAATTGTGAGTAGAGGTCCCTAAAATCTTAAACCTCAGACAACACATGTAAGCATGTACTCGTCTTGTGCTTAACGCACCGACAAAGAACGTAAAAGTTATAAAAAACCTCCCAGGAATAAAAGGTCACAGGCGTCAGTAAATTTTGTTATAGTAGCATGTTAAATAATTGTGACCGATACGTAACTCACAACCAAATTAATTACTTTCACGTATTATTAATTATTACTGTTTTACAGGGCACGGATATAACAGAATTGTTTGAAAGCCACCACGTCATCTCAGATAAACCGGAAAAAATGTTGAAAGGTTTTTTTAGTCGTGAAGCTCAAGGTCCTCGCGCGTCAAAACTAACGTTTGAGGAAAATGGTTTTTATAGAACAATTAAGAGAAGAGCACGTGAAGTTTTGAAAACAGTTCCTGAAAAACATCAATTGTTTACCAACCGTTGTGCAGATTGTGTGGTATTCACAACCTTTGCATTAGCATGTTTGGCGAATTATTTTTCAACGTATAATTTAGCCATACTAGCTGGAATTTTTGCGTCAATATCTTTAGGATTTGCACATAACTATATTCACATGAAAGATAACTGGAGAATGTATTATGCAGATGTATGTTGGTTGTCTGTGAGGTTATAACCTACTCATTAATATTCCTATGGTTAACTGCAATTTACAGGGACGCAAGAATTTTTCATGTCTTAAGTCACCACATATACCCCAACACTATAGCCGATGTTCAATTCAATATTGGAGCACCTGTCCAGAATTTATTTCCAGTCTCAAAAACTATTATAATGAAGTATGCATCTTGGATATACATTCCCTTTATAATCTGGCCGCTTGTATTTCATATTCTCAAATTATTTAGGTAAGTGAACTAGTGTTCATAAAATACCCACAAAGTGATTAGTGTCCTAGAGTATTGGATTGTTAAAAGAAAAACTGAAAAAACAGAATGGTTATTCTTTGCTATACCGTTCACTATGTACATTTTTGGACGACAATCACTTTGGACAACGTTTTTGATGTGGCAATTTATTATGATTGTTCATGGAGTCATATTTAGTGCTTTGGCGTTCGCTCTAAGTCACGTACATCCAGATATATTTGCGGATGGTGACCTTACTAGGTAACAAACCAAAATACTTTCAAAACTCATTTTAAAAGATTAAATTTACATAGACCTCAAGAATTGGACTGGGGAATATTCCAACTAGACACAACACAAGAATGTTTTGAATTACTAGGAAACAGATTTTTAACAATAGTAGCCTTTGGTGATCATGGTTTACATCACTTATTTCCAACTGTTGACCACAGCGTTCTTCACGAGCTGTACCCTGTGCTTGAAGATACTTTGAAGGAATTTAATATAAACTTTCGCACCACTAACATCCATAAGCTTTTCTTTGGTTATTTTAAACGAATGTGTATCGAAATTCCAAATTTAAATCCAATTAAATTGGGTTACGCTAGAAAGTAGCAAATTAAAGAACACTCATATAATTACGTGTTTAGTTCTTCATGGCATTTGATTAAAACATTAGATTATCTGCTAAGATACTTTCATAGGTTTTTTAAATGTTAATCTTTAATATCCAACCATCAGCTGTTGTAAATTTGACTATTACAAATAAATTTAATTAAAATTGAACTAATCTGAGTATAATCTATATGTATATATATATATATATATATATATATATATATATATATATATATATATATATATATATATATATATATATATATATATACATATATACAAGAGTTATTTTTTGTATGTAACTAAGCATTTTTTTTAAATACATGTAAAGAAGTAGGCAACTGGGACTTTGCGCTAAAACGTCGTCTTAGTACCCACAGGAGTCAGAGACAACAGCAGCAGACACGAGACAAGATCCGAAGAATCAATTTTGCTACAGGAACCCAAAACCATTAGAAACCTCTACGGCTAAGAAGATTTTTCGCGCCTTTTCTTCTATGAACTATTCCATACGTTACTAAAATTCTACTGGTTCGATTATTATTTGTTTGCTATTCAAATTTAGAACTTGATTTAGCAATTATTGTAATTACAGAAATATACGTGTTTGAGTTGAAATCTAATCACAAGGATTGGTGTTTGTAATTTAACGTTTACCTTTGGTTACTCAAAAGGTAATACACAGTATGTCCCCGGATCGACTTTAAAAGAGGGAAAATTCATTTTGATTTCAGAAAATTTCATTCTTGATGATTTGCCCTTTGTTTTCAAACCCCGAAACACAAATTACTTTTATTTTACTCATAGGTTCTCGAGATAATATCATTTTTTAAAGATTGGAATTTTTAGAAGTAACTTTAGTAGGGGATTTCATTGAAAACACCACTGACAGAAATTGTCAAATGTAGAATTCTGTTGAACTGCAAATTAATTCATGCTAATTTGAATTGTATGCTATAATGTTGACTTTACAACAAAGAATTTTCTAATTCAATGTTACGGAACTGGGGAAGAGTGCTACCGAGTCGTTATCAGAAAATTCAACCAAAAATACCCAGGTTGCCATTTCGAATGCCGGAGCAAAAACTTGGTTACTAAATTCCTTCAAACAGGCTCGGTTTTAAACCAAAGAAAAAATTGTTCGATGAAGAAGATGCTGTACTGTTCTCGGTTATTCCAAACAGAAGTTCCAAGGTTGTCTTTAAGAATTGGGAACGTAAATCTATTTACAAAGAATCTTCAAGGAGAACAAAATTGTACCATTTAAGCCCAAACCTTTAGAGAACGGTGATGAAGCCAAACGTCTGGATTTTTGTTTAAATGGGCAAAGAGTTTTGGAAGATTCAAATTTTCATAAACGAATAAGTTCTCCGATGAATCGACCTTTTCAACTAATGGAGTCGTTTCCTCCCAACATTGCCGTTACTGGAGTAGGACGAATCCAAACTTCCGAATTGCTAGTCGCAGACAATGTTTGAAAAAGTTAATGTGGGTGTGGGTTTCGTACCATGGAATTATTGGCCCATATTTTTTGATAAAATTTAACCGTTATTCATATTTGGAAATGTTGCAAAATTTTTTAACTGATAAACTGGATGAATTGCCATTGAACTACAAATTAAAATGTTCTTCCAGCACGATGGGTCCCAATTATGGGACTGTTCGCCAGTGGCTAATACAGAGTTCCATGATAACGGATAGGAAGAGATGGTATTTTTGAGAAGTCCTGATCTCACAATAATGGACTTTTATCTGTTCGTTTAAAACAAATTGTGTACAGTGAGCCATTAGACAAGATGAAGAAAATTGAAAAAGGATACGGAATGCTGAGTCCCTTTCAATCGAAGAAATAAGGGAGTTTAATGAATTCAGAGCTCCATTGAAATCGTAAAAGGAGGAGCATTATTCGAATAGAAATTAATAGTTCAGTTTTTGAGAATTTATTTCATTTTACTATCAATTGTTAAATTTATTAATTAAAACTTGTGAGACCAATTTGATTTTTCCTTTGAAACAAATCAATTTACTTCAAAAACTACAAAAGCTTGAATTTTTCAAGAAAATGATATTATCTCGAGAAGTTGAGTTAAATAGCAAGTAATTTGTGTTTGGGGTTTGAAAACAAGCAAAATCAGAAGAATGAAATTTTCTGAGAAATCAAAAATAAGAAATTTTCCTCTTTAAGTCGATATACATAGTGTTTAAAAATTATTGTTACTTTTCCGTTTATGGTATTATTGTGACTCACTTACTATTACTGCGTTATTAATTACGTAAGTTCGAGTAGTTTATTTATTTCATGAAAATTTTGGATTTTACTAAAAAACGACAACGTCCATTCTTTTTCTTATTATTTCAGTAAAAACGTAACAATTAAAGAATTCATTGAAATATTTGCAATTAATATTTTGGTTTATAGCAACACGTAGGCTGTAATTACTGACTACCTGGATTTGCGATTGTAACATTTTTGGTTGTAGGACCTTTATAAATATTTGTTTTGTTTATTTTTGTATTGCGACGTATGTTCGTTTTGAAGTAAATAATTAATTATCGTACTGATCAAGTATTTTTGGTTATTTGAGTCAATAATTTTACGTTGAAGTTTATCGAAATGTACGATGAGTTCTGAGTTTTATTATCCAATGTGGGGATTTAAATGGTTATTTTATTGTTTATGAACCTCTAATGTTAAGAATTTACGTAGAAGTGTGTGCTTTTGTTCTAGTAAACAATGGTTTCTTTGGTTTATTCTAAGATCCAGTTCATGATGTTTTTCCCACAAAATTTAATAGGTGGAATTTTCCTGGTTTTGGTTTTATGAGTTGTGTCGAATGCCTTTAGAATATTGGAACTCCGTTCATACCCACTTTTGGAAATGTTCAATTTTAAAAATGATTTTAAAAATTAAAATCTTTTGTTCAATAGATTGCATAAAAATGAAAAGTTGCTTCCAAAAAATTTAGTGTTAGGAAAACCGAAAAAAATTTTACAAAGAAAATTGCACAAAATGTAATACGATTTTGATCGAATAGGGATTATCGATTTCACTTTTGAATTCGGATGTGACGTTAAATTGATTTTTTTTTGAATATGTTCATTTTGGTTTTGTGTAATGATTCAACCACAACTTTAAAAAACACGGCTATGGACCTAGCATCAAATAATCCCGCTTTGACATGGAGTTTCTGACCACCAGCTACAAATCTCGTTCTTTAAACTGTACTTCCAGGATTCTTTCTAATTATGTGTTTGCCCACCTTTAATTCCCAAGTCTCGGCTTCTTTTTCTATCAAATGTTTAATTATCGGGATGGAGAATAATTTATTCTAAGACCTTAGGGAATTTTTTGTTATTTGCATTTAAATCGTCATAATATTGTTTGAATTTCAAATAAGTTGACTGCTTTATCAAGCTAAAGATATAATTTCTTGTTCAATAACAAAATTCATGCGCAAACGTTACATTTGACATATTTAAATGTATAAAAATATAAACTACGCCACTGTTAGTGGTTTAAATTGAATTATCAACACAATGATATATCTTATTTGAATATAACGTAACTCCTAAACAGCTTCAATTTAGAATATTGAAAAAGGGCAAAATGAAGTTTTAAGCAAAATTTAAAGTAATGTTTTTAGTAAGATATAAATTTAACATTCGCTTCTAGCAACGACGAGTCTGCACTGTTTGTGTGCGACTTTGCATTAGTTTCAAAGGTAACAAAAAGAGGCGCCACTTATCAGTGCAATTAACGTAAATTTGCCAGAATTTGCAAACGATTGTACAAAATTACGTAACAATGGGAAGAGCAGATTGTGATGAATAAGGATTGCACATTTGTTTCTCATAAAAACATTGCGGCGATTTGAAATTAGGAAAAATAAAAATTTGTGTATATTGCAAAATAAAAATAAAATTTTTGAGGAAAATGAACAGGATCGTCTTTATAATTCAATTTACGAATTTTCATTGGTTAAGTAAATTATTCCTTCTAGTTGAGGGATATCATATAAGGAAGGATCACATCGGTGCCGACCATCGACAACGTTCAGAAGCTGAACTTCGCCGTAGAGGACATCACGAGGACCATACTCCAAGCAACGGAAGACGCCAGGCGCAGCACGGAAGCACACCGAAGAAACACCTACAGACTACCCAGGAAGATCAGGGACCTGATCTGCAGAAGAACACGGAGAACCTACCACAGAACGCCAACCCGGACGACCGGAGAGATGAACGGATGCACCAGAGTGGAACGCTAAGTGGAGTCCTCGACACCCAATATGGATCATACTGGAAGATGGTGAAAGCCCTACGGAAGGAATACATTCTCGTCACCACTGCACGGAAGAAACGGACTCGTCTACACAGAAGCCGAAAACGCGGACGTGTTCTCCGAGAACAACGAACTTCAATGCAGCCCGGTACAAAAACACCGGCCAGGACCATCGCGCAGTCCACCGCGACGTCAGAGCCTGTCTAGCAGAGGACACCGAGGACAACATCCGACCACGACGCCGAGAGAAGTGGAATCGTCAAGAAACTGAAGCCCAGGAAAGCCGGGAGACTCCATGCATAAGGCTCTAAAGCTCCTTCCGCCGAAAAATTGCATACCGCGGCCATCTACAACGCGGCGTTGAGGCTCAGACACTTCCCAATCAAATGGAAGAAGCGGATGATAAGCCGGAAAGAAACTCGCCATCAAAACTATCGCCCGATCAGCCTACTACCAACGATAAAACTACTGGAGAAGATGATCCACAGACTACAGGAAGAAATCGAAGAACTCAAGATCCTTCCGACGAGCAGTTCGCCTTCCATCTTCGCCACTGACCATCAGAAAGCACTAGTCGTGAAATTCATCGTGCGTGGATTCAACTGGAAGAAGTTCACCGGAGGGATGTTTCTGGACATCTCCAACGCATTCGACAAGGTTTGGCAGCACGGACCCTGTTCAAGATGCTGGAACGCGGGATCTCGCTACCCATGGTGAAGATGATCCGGCCCTGCCTCACCAGTCGATGCTTCAGGACGAAACTACTACAGATCGCTTCCCAGAAGAGCCACCGCGGGGTCCTCAAGGTTCGATACTTGTCCCTACGCTTTTCAATCTTTACGTTTCGGATTTGCCGAAGACCGATGGAATCACCCTAGCTACCTACGCGAACGACACCGCAGTCCTCGCCCAGTCACACAGCAACCACCAAGCGGGCAAGATCTTACAACGAGCAGCGGACGACCTGGAAGGATGGTACTCCAAATGGCGCATCGGAATCAACCCCGAGAAAAGCACCGCGGTCCTTTTCACCCGAAGATACATGAGGCGCACGAGGAATATCTCCATGTTCGGCCAATACATCCCATGGAGCAATTCTGTGAAGTATCTGCGACTCCTCATGGGTAGGAAGATCCGATGGAACCAGCACGTCGCAGACAGAAGAGCCAAGGCCTACGGCATCATCGAGAAGATGTATCCGCTCATGGGGCGGAACAGCGTCCTAAATAACGACAACAAGATACTGATCTACAAGTCGATCATCCGCCGATGCTGACCTACGTCTGCGAAGCATGGGCATACGCCGCTTCCTCGTACATCAAGCGCCTTCAGACCATTCAGAACAAGTGTCTCTGGATCATCACCGACGCTCCCTGGTACGTCAGGAACGACCGACTCCGCAAGGACCTCAAGATGGCCACTAATGGACTTATGAAAACCGCCGCAGCCAGTAGACATATAAGGCCGATCCTGGACCAGTTCAAGGTCACCCATGTAAATCTTATGGGGATTTATTTCAAGGTCAAGTGAGTTTTCTCGTTATGCCAGAACGCGCTCCACGTCTCAAGCATGCTTGTGGTGGGGATTTAAATTTTTGAGTCACTCGCCCTCTGGTGGTGAAATCGGAAGCTTTGGAGCTCTTTCAAGGTCGAACTTTAAGCGGGAGATTTAAAATGTAGTTGGTCAAGCTCAAAGCTAAAAAGTTGCAAGGTAATCATAAATCAAAATAGTTTTGAAGGTCAAAGGTTATTGACTTACGGTGGTTTCTTAGAAATATAAAAGGTCAAGGTGAAAAGCTAAAAATAGAAGTTGCAAGGTAATCATTCTTAGAAATCTGAAAGTTTTTGAGGAGGTTAGCAGTTTTGAAAGGATGCATGTTTATAATAAAAGGCTTCTCCGTGATTGCATGATTCAGTAAACTTTTCATTGCTAGAAATGGTGAAAGTAATAAGATTGATAAGGAGAGAAAGAAAGAAAGAATTATTAAGTATTGATGAGAGAAAGAAAAGGCTCGAGGTGTTAATCAAGGAAATAAAAAATTGAGGGTAGATTTAGAGCTGTATGCTAAAAAGAAAATGATGCAACTTCGAGTGAATGTGCCATGAAAAGGTGCTTTAGTAAATAAGTAATTACATGTATGTTATATTGCATAAGGAAAAGGCACTTCATTTGAAAAAATAAAGTGTGTGTGTAGGCATAGAAGAAAGAAAAAAGTGAAATTTCTGTTTGGTTTTAATTGAATTATATAGATATATATATATTAAACGAGTTTTTATCATGACTTAAATTATACAAATTATGTAGGAAGAAATGACACATAAAGCTTTATATATTTATATTTATTTATAAATCACTAATCCTTTCCCAAAAATTCCAATTTTTGGCATGTATACTAAACAAGTAAGAGCGCAATAGGTAGCAGTCCAAAAATTCTCAAAACTAAAAAATGTGAAAAAAATTTTCAATGATTAATGATAAAGTTTGTAGTTTTGATATGTAATTGAACGTTGTTAATCGCTTAATAAATCACAACTCGATAATCCTTTACCCAAAATTCTGAATTTTCGTATATATACCCAATAAGTAAGAGCGCAATTATAGCAGTTTCAAAATTTGAAAACACAAAAAAAATGTGATAAAAAAAATGTGATGAAACAATTCATGTTAGCAATTAAAGTACTACTGAAATTGCTTAATAAATCACAACTCGATAATCCTTTACCCAAAATTCTGAATTTCGTATATATACAATAAGTAAGAGCGCCAATTATAGCAGTTTCAAAATTTGAAAACACAAAAAATGTGATAAAAAATGTGATGGAACAATTCATGTTAGCAATGAAAGTACTACTGAAATTGCTTAATAAATCACAACTCGATAATCCTTTACCCAAAATTTGAATTTTCGTATATATACCCAATAAGTAAGAGCAATTATAGCAGTTTCCAAAATTTGAAAACACAAAAAAAATGTGATAAAAATGTGATGGAACAATTCATGTTAGCAATGAAAGTACTACTGAAATTGCTTAATAAATCACAACTCGATAATCCTTACCCAAAATTCTGAATTTTCGATATATATCCAATAAGTAAGAGCGCCAAAGATAGAACTAAAAAATTAGGAAAAAATTGAAGGTCCTCTTTACTATTAGAATGCATTTTAAATAAATCAAGCACCAATATGAAATATGATAAAATAAAATAATAGTGTAACTAATTTGTAAACTATTTGTAATACGGTTTTTTCTAAAATAGATTTTAACGATTTTACAAGAAATAAAGTAATAATAACGCTCACAATGAATCTTTAGACATCTTACATATATATACATAATTACAATTCAACTTAAATGGATTGTACTCGTAATGAGTAAAAGCATGCAATTGCAAAAATGCATCCATGTAGTATTATAAGTATGGTTTGTAATATGATATTCAAGTACTGTACTAGAATGGAATGCATAATTGCAATTATTGTTGTGTAAACGATAGACATGTACTTGAACTACGAAAGTGATGTATGTTTGAAAGTGTGTGATGTAAGAAAAGATGTATGTACATATCTATGGAAAGAGATAAAAACGAGTCGACGAGGACGTCCTCCGGGGCAGTGTAGGAGATGTAATTAGTAAAGTCCTAGAAAATGCGCTCTTAAAAATTTAAATTTTCGCCTAATTCCGAGAAAAAAATTTTTTTCAACGCAGTTGTGTTGTAGAAGTGGTAATCTATCATTTGATGTAATAATTTTTCAAAATATGAAAAATTACACTTAAATTGGCCAATTCCATTTTGAAACAACAAAAAGCACTTAAAACACACCTTTTGTACTTACGTAAGCTCAGAAGAAACATATGCATGCCATTTATCCATTTAATGTATCTAAATGCTCTTTAAATTACCAAATTCAATTTTAAAACAACACTTAAAACATGACTTGTAATTTTCGGTGCAGCGTTAATAATCATTGTAGGATAATGAACGCAGTTTTTGCTGTGAAAGCATTTAGCGAACATTCTATTTCTATGTCATCAATTTACATTACAACTTTTAAACAGGATTTGTAAAATATATATGAATGCAATTGTGTCATTTGTGTTGCATAAATACATGCTGTAAAGTTTTCAGATTTACATGCATTTGAGAACTGTTTTAACTTTTATTTAAAAGTTTCTTTTAACTGTATTATATTTTCACACTTTCTTTATATGCTTTATATGCTTTATATATGCTTTATATATGATATTTTGCAATAACCTTCTTAGTGTATTTTAAGTTATTATTTTATAATTACAAAATTAATTGAAATTAACATTTTGTATTCAGCACTTACTCAAGGATTCAATTATTTCCTTAACTTATTATAAGTTAAAATTTGTAACGCAGCATGCAATTAAAATTTGCAAAAGGACTGCTTTACTTTGATGCAGAAATTTATGCATGAGTAAGTCAGACTTCCAGATGTTTTTAATTTCACTTTTCTAGCGCAACTTGACTATCACTCAAATTTTTTAGCTGTAGTAAAATTTTTGGATAATGGGAATAATTCATGAAAATAATAAAAATATAAAAACAATTTACATTTATTTTGTATAATGAAAAGATACAATAAATTCCACAAAAACATCACACATCCATCCTTCCAACGTAAGCAATATATTTTCAGTCTTTAGTATATTTTGCCGCACACACTCTAAATATTGATTAGCCTCCTTCAGTTCTTTATCCAGTTTTTCTCGCTCACCCCACCACCTCACTATTCAAATAGTCATTGTGAAGCTTTCGCAACCACCGAATACTTGTTTCCCTAAAGGCTTGAAGGGTCGGTGGATCGTGCTCATAATCCTGCTGTGTGAGGTGCCCTTCTATAAGAGTCAAATTTTTCCTCCATATTGCAGGTTTGCAACGGTGGTGGTTGTGGGGTGTTGCTATAACCGTGGTTGCTGGTGTTATGCTGAAAAAATGAATAATTTTATTTGTACTAAAATTCTCTATGAATTAATGAAAGGAAACTATAATATTAATTAATTAAAATTGTACATACCTCTCGAAATACTTCGAAAATTCATCCTCTACATCACTATCCCTGATGGAGATGATGGGGATGCTCTTCGAAGGGTGCTGGTTGCGTCATGTTATTTATGATGGGGATGGTCTCTTTGAAGGGTGCTAGTTGTGCGGTGTTATTTGATGGGCGCACCAAAACATCATGTAAAATACAAGGTTTTGCCTGTCTTTTAGTGAAAGTTTAGATCGTTTACTGGATGAAGCCATTACTAATGGTGAATAATTAATGAGTATTCAATTAAAACTTTAACGTTATATACACTAGATCTGTTAACGTTAACAAAATTGATAACAAGTGGAAGTGGTTAGTACAATGACCTGAGCAGGCAAAGGTGATGCAGCATGAGTCATGAGAACAGTATTGATGTCAAGGTTAATATATGTTCCCAGTAAACGCTACAAAATGCAATCTATGCACACTGAAGCTCTTGCAACAAGTTATAAGCAGTTTTGACCTTGAATGCTGGGTTTATATTACTATATAAGGAGATAAAGAGCAGTTTTGTACCAGTCAGTATATTGCACTCACGACTAGAATTGCAATTGTATACCTAAAGTACTTCTATAGTTACTTAAATTTTAATTTTTACATATCAAATAAATATAATATTTGTTTCCATTACTATATAATCGTGTGCTTCATATTTTCTTGCAGTGTTGGATACAGTTTTGAAGGTAACTATGAGTAACGGTATACCCAACAGTAGTGATATTGTTAATTTAACAAGAAATATTATTCCATTGTTGAAAACCCAAAATGAATTTGTAAGCACATCCGTATAATTAACACTAATATTAAGCTATTGCGAGATATAATTCAAAATAAAATTTATTTAGAGACATGCGAAAATTTGCTTAAACTCGAAAGTAATTTATCATTGCTAAAGTGTTATCTTATAAGAGTTAAACAGTTAAAGAGCGCTTCAGAGAAAACAGGTAGTGGAAATGTTACTAAAAAGCGTACACGCAAATTAAGTTGGTACTCTCTAGATTCATGTTTCAATGGTAGGTTACTTACTGGAATTATAGTCAATATAGCAAACATCAAGGACCCTCTTATTTTTTACAAAATGCATACAATAGTTTTGCGCGAAAGGTTAAAGTAATGCTAAGACAAACGATGCTAAAGGTCAATGTCATTTTAGTCTGCAATTTCATGCAACCTCAAAATCATGTTATTGAGTTGAAGACATTTGCCATAAAAATTATGTCATCGATATTACCACCAATTTGCGTGAGTGGTATAACAATAACGTTTATTACAAATTACAAAAAAAGTTAGAGGAGTTTTCCGAAAGGGATTCTGGTTGGGCATTACATGAAGTTTTACATTTAAAGGTGAATATTAATAGCTATACTCCATTTAGAGGTGGCCTTTCGACTTACGTTAAAGTTCCTTACTTCATAGCAGTAAAGCATGCGGTAGTGAATGTTAAGAACGATGACGAGTACTGCTTCCTGTGGGCCGTTGTTTCGGCATTATACCCAGTGCAACTTCATTCAGATAGAGTTTACAGTTATCCTCATTTTAGAGATGTTTTGAATTATGGTTCAATTTCCTTTCCCATTAAAATAGATGATGTAAAAAAATTTGAAAAATTAAACAACCTCTCCATTAATTTGTTTTGTATTCAGGGGAAAGGTGTATTACAGCTAGTATTAAGTGTAAATCAAGAAAATAGTGTCAGGGAACCTATAAATCTTTTAGTACTTTCGCCTAATTATCATTCTGCGGGTTCTACTGCTGATGCTATTAATACAAAAAATTATACTGTTTATCATTTCGCGTGGATTAAAAATATGTCAGCTCTTTTTTCTAAACAACTATCGAGTAGGGGGCACAAGAAGTTTATTTGTTATCAATGCTTGAATCACTTTTCTTCAGATCACCTTCTACAAAAACATGTCACTCTCTGCCATCAACTTAATCAATGTTCAGTCAGGATGCCTACCGAAGCGGAGATGTTCCTGCAGTTCAAAAATTTCGCATTTCAGGAAAAGGCACCGTTTGTAATTTATGCGGATTTAGAAAGTATTTTAGAAAAGTGTACAAATTTAACATCACTTGGGGTAATACTCTATTTCATTCCAAACATATACCCTTTAGCATTGCTTACTACTTAAAGTGTTCATACAATGATTCTTTATCTCGATTTAGGCTTTATAGAGGAAATGATTGCATTCAATGGTTTGTTAAAGAGCTTCAAAGTATTGCACATTGGAGCACCGAAATCATAATAAAATAATTCCTATGGGTACTTTAACTCCCAATCAGGTTGAACACTTTGAAAGCACTACGATCTGTCACATTTGCGAAAACCATTTACAGATAATGATATAAAGGTCAGAGACCATAACCATTTCACCGGAGCATTTCGAGGAGCATCACATCAGAATTGTAACCTAAACTATAAAGACTCTCACATCTTACCGGTTGTGTTTCATAATTTGTCAGGTTATGATAGCCATTTCGTCATTAGAGAATTGGCTACTATTCCCGGTACGATTTCACTCTACCCATAAACAAAGAAAGATATATCTCTTTCACAAAGTAATAGAAGGTAGTAAAATTAAGTTTAGATTTATTGACTCTTTCAGATTTATGAGTAGTAGTATTGAAAAGTTATCAAACTATTTGGAAAATAGTAAAAAGTTATTACCTGAGCTAAATGTAACAATGAAGAAGAATTTTCTTTACTAGTTCGCAAAGGTGTGTTTCCTTATGAGTATATTGATACTGGGAGAAATTAAACGAGACCACGCTCCTCCTAAAGAAGCATTTTCAGTCATCTTAATAATGAGGGAATCAGTGATGAGTTTTGAGCATGCGGTTAACGTTTGGAACAAATTTAGTATTAAATCGTTAGGGGAATACTCATTTGTATCTAAAACAGACGTTCTACTTTTAGCGGATATTTTCGAGAACTTTCGGCAAACTTGTATAAGTACTTACGAGCTTGATCCTCTGCACTATTATACAGCTCCCGGTTTAGCATTCGATGCTATGCTTAAAATTACACAAGTAAAGTTAGAATTATTTACAGACATTGATATGTTAATGTTTATTGAAAGAGGATTAGAGGTGGTGTAGCTCAATGTTCAAATCGGTATGCTAAAGCTAACAATAAGTACATGGAGGAAAAATTTGATCCTACCTCTGAAAGTGTGTATTTAATGTACTACGACGTGAATAATTTATATGGAGCCACCATGTCAGAATTTCTACCATTTGGCGATTTTTCTTTTGTTGATGAAGCTAATTTTGAAACTTTAGATGTAATAAACCATCCTGATGATTCGGAAATTGGTTATATAGTCGAGTGTGATTTAGACTATCCTATAGAATTACATGAGAGTCATAGTGATCTACCCTAGCACCCGAACATATGGTTCCACCCGTCTGATTCCAAAATGAAAAATTACTGCTTACCTTGTATCCAAAACGTAATTATGTAATTCATTACAGAAATTTAAAAGTATATTTAAAATATGGATTGAAGTTGGTAAAAGTACACCGTATATTACGTTTTAAACAGTCTCCGTGGTTAAAAAATATATAGATTTAAATACAGCCATGCGTCAGCAATCTCAAAATGAATTCGATAAAATTTCTATAAATTAATGATTAATAGTGTTTTGGGAAGCTGATGGAAAATGTACGTAAACATAAGGACATACGGCTAGTAACGAAATGGGAGGGTCGCTATGGTGCTCGTGCTATATCAAAACCAAATTTTCATAGTTGTACAATATTTGACAATGATATGCTTATCATTCAAATGAATAAGCTTGAAGTATATTTCAATAAACCTATATATGCAGGATTCAGTGTTTTAGACGTTTCAAAACTTTTTATATAATTTTCATTACGGTACACGCTACCCAAGTTCCATAATAATGCTAAGCTCTTGTACACGGATACGGATAGTCTCATATACGCCTTTTCGGTTCCGATATCTATCAATGTATTAAAGAGGACATTGATAAATTCGATACATCTGATTATAGTCCGACAACATCTTTGGACTCCCATTAGTAAACAAAAGGTCCCCGGCTTAATGAAAGATGAAAACCATGGCGAAATTATGGTTGAATTTGTAGGACTTCGTGCAAAATGTATGCTTACACGGTTGATGAAAAGGTTGTAAAAAATCAAAGGGTTCTACGCAAGCAAGCGTGAGGCAGATCACGATTAATGATTATAAACAGGTCCTGTTGAGAGTAGCGTAATAAGGCGCTATCAACATCTCATAAGGTCAAAGAAACATGATGTGTTTACCATTAAACAAAATAAAGTCATACTCAATCCTTATGACGATAAACGCTTAGTAAATTTTGATTTCACTGATACTAGACCATGGGGTATAACTTTCAGTAAACAATGAGCAGTCTTCAAGTCAACTTGCAGGAAGAGCTGCAGTGCAGTAGTGATCAAATATACAAAAAGTACCTGAAGCGTTCTTTGACCTCTCCTGAAAACTATACATTTATACTGAATATATTACAAAATATTGTTATTCCTGATGAGTGTTTTTACTGGTGTGCTATAAACTCAAAGTGTGCAAATGAAATTATTATTAGACATTATTTGATAAAAAATTAAATTAGACGATACCATTAAAAGTTTTATGAAATTGTGTACCGATAAAGGCTACAATTCATTAACTTTTGATAAAGTAGATAGGATCTTAGACGATATGAGTGTACTTGGTGACATACCGCTTAAAATGTATCTATATGATTTATTAAGGGTTCATGATTCAACAAATGTTAAATCTACGTTAGAAAATATTGCTTACAAGGACACTGTATTTATTATAACTGAATGTATTGAGAAATCGACATATTATGCTAACTACAAGTGCCTCGATATTTTGATTGAAATATTATTAGAACAAAATATCAACTATAAGTTTCAACCGTGGGAAAACGATGAGCACCACAAAATTTATTACTGGATACTAGACAACATCAATAAAGGTGAAACAAATTCAAATTCCTGTTTGGGATGGAGGTGTGGCCAGATTCGGGTATATGGCCATCCAGTAATTTAAGTGATTATATAAGTACTTTAGGTTCACTTTATAAGATAATGAAATTTTAAAATAAATGTAATATTTAAAAATAAAATACTATTATTTTTGTGTGTGTTTTATTTCATCTAAGAGCTACATCCTTTTCTACAAACTATATATATATAACTAATATAAGTAATTTGTTTCACAAAGTACAGGTTAAATGTTATAAAACAATATCATCCTTATTGATCCATGATCTTTCATCCAATCCCCACCATTTTACGAATAACTTATTATTCTTGGAGCGAAGCACTTTTCTACTAGATATACATCGGATACTTTGTTTTTGTAATTCATGTTCATAAAACCCTCCCAGTACAGGATTTCCTTCATGTCTTCAAGCATGTACGTAGTGGGGTTAGTAATGCAAACTTTCACAATCTTAAATAGTTCACTAGACCAATTGGGTGTGTATCCTTTGGCGAAAATATTTTTAAATTTACTGATTCGTACTATGTCACCCACAGAATATCGATTCCATCGAATATTTTTATGTTAGTGTAAGCCTCTAGCTTTGTATGATTACCAACATCTTTGGGCTTCATTCTAATAGTTCTATGCTTACGATTGTTATAATCCATCGTTATGGTATCAATTGTATCAATCCATTTATATTTACCTTGCAGGCTGAATGACTTATATAGAGCACCTTTAATGGTTCTGATAACACGTTCAGCAATTGCAGCCTTCTTTGTGCTATAGGTAGAGTAATGATTGACTCCATAACGATGCATTAGTTTAGTAAAATGCCATTGTAGAATTCTTTTCCTGCATCTGTCTGCAAATTGGTAGGTTTCCGACCTTTTCGAAGATTGTTTGCATGGCCTTGGTAACTTCTTGACCTGTTTTCGTTTTAATCCTTTAGTCCATAAGTATTTCGAAAACAGTCGATGACCACTAATATATACTTATAACCCTTATTTTGTTTGGCATATGTTAAATTCAGCTAAATCTGCTTGCCAAAGATCATCAAAACCTCTAATTATTGTTCGCCTTCGTTTAAAATTTTTCGTGCAGGTTTGTGCAATTCGTTGACGAGTTGTAATTTGGACATGGTGCTAATTTATTCACAATTTCTTTAAGTTGATGTAGTTTTTCCTCCAGCGCTAGATAAGCGTTGGCGTTTCCTTGAAAGTGTTCCGAACTGCTTGTAAACAGAAATCAAGGTATCCTTTATTTATAGCATCACCATCTTCTTCAGGGTCACCCAACTGTGTCAAACGATTTCCATCCAAATCGAACCTTGTTGATACATAATATTGCCTAGTGATGACATCTTGAGGATCTATGGGATTGGCCACATTGCTGAGTCTCTTATTCTCAATATCAAATTGATTAGCATCAATCTGTTTAAACTGAGGGGCTAGTTTCTTTAATTGATACTGGACATATGAACGTCCAAATTTGTCAAGGGCATTTTAGTTGTGACATGTCGACATCAATGCATTCTCATTTATATTGTTTAAAAAGCGGTTGTTCGGTTTTCAATGTATCCATCTTCATATAGTTCTTCTACAATTGATATTATGTCATTTACAACACCTGTGTTTCCGCTAATTTTTCTGCCCACAATACTTCCAGATCACGAATTAGTTCATGTATATCATTCCAATATTTATATTCAATGGGTCTGTTTGTTAATTCCTTAAAAATAAGCTCCACCTCCTCCCTTGGTTGTGGTGGGTGATGATGACAGCAAGGGTTTGATTATTTGTGTATACTTTTGCTGCGGCTTCCTCGAATCTGTGCACTTATGTCATAATCTCGCCTTACTACATTCGTATCTAAAATAGTTCTATATTTTTTCTATCTGTTGACTTTACTAGACTTAAGTCGGGTTCATTCATAATAAGCAGATCATATAATCCTGGAGTCCCTTTATACGTGACACCTTTAATAATTATATCGTCTCCTTTAATTGTGATGGGTGTAACCAATTGTCCATTTATCAGTTTTGGTATCATAGTGGACTCCATACGTATGATCAATATCACCTTCAGCATTCTTCAAAATACGTTCAACATATATACGGCAATTCATTGTACTGCTCGAGAAATTCTTCGAGATGGGTTCATTATGGAATCATCTCGATACTAGACAGTTCTTCTTCTTCCTCCCAGTATTAATCTCCCCATGACGATGTTTCCAAGAAAGATGGAAGACTTGGGGAGGATTTCTTGAAAAACGGAAGCTGAGCTAGTGGACTAGTAGCACCCTTACTTGAATCACCTAATGGAGTGAGACGTGGGGTCCATTGAACTTGAGCTAGGGCTAGTGGGGATAGTGGCGTGCTTTCTTGGAAATATAATACGGGTGGTTTTTGGGTTTAACATCAATGACCTCCTCCTTTTTAGGTGTTTTTATCGATTTTATTTACTATTTCAGTTAGAGGTTCTATTAAAGGCTTATAAGTACTTTCGAATGTTCTTTCATTATCAATGCGAGCAGTCTTAATACTGTTATACTTCTGCCGTATTATTTTACGAGCCTGAATAATTTTTTCTTTAATATCCCTCCTTGTTGTCCATTGCGACAAACAGGTACCGGTTCACCTTGAACAGGTAGCTGTTTACACTAAACAGATAGCTGTAATACCTAAACAGATCAGTTTACTAAACTGCTGAATGCGGTTTAAGGTATTATATATATATTCGCCTTATATCAAAACGGATTTAATGAACAGGTACCTTTACCATGAACTAGCTGTTGCGACAAACAGGTACCGGTTCACCTTGAACAGGTAGCTGTTTACACTAAACAGATAGCTGTTAATACCTAAACAGATCAGTTACTACTGAAACCAGTTTAAGGTATTATATATTCATCAAATCCTTTCCTATAGCGACCATTATTAACTTCAGCATCCTTGTTTATGACCATGAAACCAAACGGATCTACCCAGCACTTTGAACACATGTCCCGAAACAATTTCATGCTTATGGTGGGACTTATATGATCCTCATACGCATGTTTTAAGTTTAATTCATCTTGCTCAAATAATATAATTAGATTCGCATTATCACGAATTAATTGCTTTGGAATTTTACTGTAAGTTTGACTCAAATAGAAACAGTCAATATCGTTATGCCTACCCATAGAAAAATATGCCTTATATTATTTTGCTTTTCACAAGCGATATCATCGAAAATAAAAATAGAGTTTGATTTTGCACAATTAGGCTCAATCACATCTTGATTGTCGCTGAAGGTAAAGTAACCTATGTCCTTCATTGGAAGTAAGATTTCCTGTAAAAGTTTGTACTTGTTTTGATTCAATGACTTAGAGTATACGTATACATGTTTAAATTTCAAACCATTTTTTCAGTAAGCAGACTGATCATTGCGTTTGTTTTACCGCAATTGAGGGGCCGCATATAATACCACGTATACTATTAGGAAGTAAATCACCATGTTTTGAAGTAATAGACTTTTCATCAAAGTCATGATTTTGAATTGAGAGTTTTTGTTTCTGAGCAACTACTTTCATCTTTGATGGATGAAATAAAACTAAACGAATAATTACAACATCTTTATTTATATATATTAGACTATATACAATAATAATTATAATTTTTCACTTCTCCGGTGAGTGGACTGTACTGTACAATAGCATCATGGAGAATAAGACCATATACAACGATTCCATTATCGAAAGGTGTTAGAGATTCCATTTCCAATTTGATGTCCACTGTTGAGTTTTTAAGGATTCATTTTGTTTAGAGCAGTCCATTACAAATATTGGACATGATTTGAATTCGGAATAGTTGAATAATGCATCTTTATCATCTTCACCATAGTAATCACAACGAAATTTCAAAA
Organism: Vesta saturnalis; assembly: GCA_036346205.1. Taxonomy (NCBI): domain Eukaryota; kingdom Metazoa; phylum Arthropoda; class Insecta; order Coleoptera; family Lampyridae; genus Vesta; species Vesta saturnalis. Next base: position 79,378 of record JARFJB010002073.1, read on the forward strand.
ATTGCGATAGGCAGGTATATATTGGTTCACTGAAGTTCAAATGCATTGCTTCATATGGATAATACTCAGAATTCAGATGTACTTTAAGATTTCTGATGTTAATGTGATCAAAATTTCCAGCCCTTGCTGACCTTGTATACCTTTTACCTTGTTGGAATGCAACAATTATCCAACGTGGTTTTTCCAGTTGCGTTGATGTTTTATTGGCCATATGTCTGAGGTTGCTTGTTTTAAAGCAGGCAATTCATACAACTCCCATTGTCGAAATGGAACAGTAATAATAGAATTTTATTGATTCCTTGAAACAAGTTAAGTTTCGCAGCATCACTAAGTGTTAAGTGCGGTACTTTCCATTGAATTTTATTTAAGGTTATTCGGCATCACTTCACCATAGTAACAGTTTGTATCGCTTCTAGATCGAATTAAAACCAACTCTTGGCGCATATTCACGATTACCTGACGATAATCCTCCATTATTCCAAATATGTGGTTCAATGGTATGCATACTGTAAAAGATTTTTCCATTTTGCTCATCGAATTCTACTTGTAATGGTTCTTCATTCTTTGGTGACCATCCTAAATGACTTAGTGCTTTGCTTTTGCTTGCCGTATAAGAAATATATCCTTAAGCGTAGATGCCTGGATTTCTAAAACATCCACCTCTGACCACCTAACTCATAACGAATTTCTTCGAAAAGAAAGTTCGGGAAATTGTTGGTTAAGGCATGCTTTTCTTTCATCTTCTTTTTGAGCTCAAGTTTACCTTCTATGTACAGAAAACTATCATAAGTAGCCGTAATTAGATCTTGACTTTGAATTAAGATTCGTATTTCTTCGGAAGGTCCATATTTAGAAGATCCATATGGAAGATAAGTGTGAATATCTGATTTAATTATAGTATCATCAAAATGTACGTTTTGAAAGACGTTTAACGATTCTGCCATTGTGGTTGAGAACTTTTAAACCTATTGACGTTAAAAAGTATTTCTCTGCAGATGTTAACCGCAATGAAGGTTGATGACTAATTAATGACTTACTGTAGGGATGATGTCTTTTATATGAGTTTTTGAAAGATGGAATTGGTCCTGGATTAATTCTCAGACCCATGTTCTTTTAGTTCTAAGCGTACAGTGAATGGTTCACTTTCACCAAAGTCTATTAATTCACCCTTTTGATTAGTCAAATTAATTGTTATATTACTAATAATGTCAGTGTTTACTTCTAAATATTGAGTATTGCTCAGTTTTATCTAGACGATAACCTGGAGGAACTGAAACATCAATCTCATATAATACTTTAGCAGGTTTCCCGTTTCGATAAGATCCCTTTATAATGTTGCACTCTACGTGTAGATTAGTGTGTTTAAGTATTTGGATGTCTAACGCAGATGTATGTAAAATATTTGGTTCTAATATTTTAGACTCAAACCCTAGCATGCGCCCAATACAATTTTCTTTAGTAAAATCAATCTCAAATGAACTGTTTATCTCACATTTAAGTGTATTGTTGTTTGCTCTAATGATAAACTTTTCTGTGGGTATTTTAGATTTTAGATAATCGTTAATTTCATCTAACTCATATGCACCGTGTGGAATATTAATCACTTGCAAATGAGATGGATTTGTTCAAAATAAAATCTATCGTTGCCTGCATAAATGTTTCTAATGCTGTTGCAGCCGTAAAATCCAACCAATCCAATAACGTATTTCTTCCCAAATCTAGCTCTATCGGTGGATAGGTTGTAGCTGTGTTACCAACACCTTCTAAACTGAATGTTATTGACATAACTGAGAAAATTTGATGTTTGCTGATTATTTATATAAAAAATTGTAGGCATAGGTGTCCGCAAATAATTGTATTAAACTCTTGATCTTGGTTGTAATTATAATATATTTTACAGGTAGTTAATCACTTCGTTTGGTGGTCGAATATTACCGAAACTATCGTAATACCATACCCTTTTACCACGCTTTTGTAGCAAACCCAATGGGTACCTGGTCCTCTTTTATCTAAGTTAATAATTCCAGATTCATTTTCCGTGGCAATTTAGGCATGCTATCTCTCATAAAAATATCCCTAAAGTACGGTACGTTTTTGGAGTATTTCTTTAAATCAGTATCCGTTAACGGTCTTTCGGGTAATCTATTCAGTTTTTGGAAACGGTTTTAAGTATAATGCACCACCACCAGATTTGTTTGGTTTTTATAGTGCCCGCCTTTCTTATTCATGGAGCCTATAGCGACCGATTCCATCATGCGATTATGGCGCGATGTCTCTTCCTGCAATTTTTAGCATTTTAGCATCATTGACTGCTTTAGCAATTCCTGATGCACCCCGCTAAAGCACCGATTGCTGATAATCCTGCGAATAACGGAATAAGAAATGGTAAAACCCTCCTTGTTTAGGTAGGGAATTACTCTAGGAACTTTAATGTTTTCTTTCCTCCTAAATTTTTACCACGTTTTGCCGTTGAAAGCGCTGACTTTATTGTGTCTGTGAAATTTCCGTTAGGTTTAATTTTTTAGCTATTGTCTTTCGTAAATGCAATAAATTTCCACCATTGCATTTCTTCTTCATATTAGATCGACGTTTACACCCATTCCCAATTTTCTCTTTGCTTTCATGATGGTACTGACTGCTAAAGCTGCAGTTCGTTCACCTACGTTGCGTCTAATGATTTAAAGCGCTCCCAAGCTTTTTTGTAAAATTTTATCTGCTTTATGTCTACTTTCTAAATCTCGGTAATCTCTGTAACTGATATCATGAAGTTTGCACTGAGCATCTAATTGATTAATACCGAGGTCACCGCGTGCGAGTCGTTTTTCCAACTTTGTACCAGGACCGCAATACTGGTAACCAGGTAAATGCAATTCAAACGGAAGTTTATTGATTAGACCATTCACCAAACCACCACCACCTACACTCTTTCGCTTCTTAACTAGCATTGTTTACATGGATGGATAGAAGGGGTATTTATACCTAAATTGAGAAAACAAATCATAGTTATTTCTTTATTCAGTAAATGCTATACATTAGATAAGCAGGACGATAATACAAAATTTCCATTAAACATACAGTGTTATGTGAATTAATATTATACTTAGCATTTATAACATCATCAATATCTTTATAAATGTCATCATCACCACTGAATTCTTTCTCACGAAAACGACGGTAGTCAACAACTTGTTGTATGAACTTTTCATAAAACACACCAGATTGTAAGATTCAAGAAATTCCAATCTATAGCTTACTATATCCTTTAAATTGAATAGTTCTTCTATACTATGTGAGTTGAATGTACAAGAACAGCACTTGTAGTTTTCTATCATAACAGTTTTCAAAATTCTGTCATATCCTTTAATTAATTCCCAATTGTAATAAATACCAAGATTACTAGATAGAGATTCATAATGTTGATCATAGATTATATCTTCTTCATTTACATTTGACCAATCAATTTCATTTTCAATTTCTTGAGATCGAAAAATTGTAATTCTACATATGAATGCCATCTTAACATTCCATTCCTTCATATCCAACACTACATTATTGCTTTATCACAATTACCACAATACGCACCACTGGTGCAAGGTTGAGGTGTGTTATCCAATTCAGATGTTTTGCATGATGAGTATCGTTCGATAGTTTATAATAGGTACAATCGATTAAGTATTCCTTAGCTGCTTGTTTATACACTTCATCCTTATATTGAAATGATGATGCGCAGTCAGTCTTAGAAGAATAACCTTCATCGTGTTTCTCTTCATTTTACTACTACTACTACCATCACTATTTTGACAGCACCAACAAAATGTTAAATTATTCAGATTGTTACTGCAATGATGTGATGTATCCATATAAACGGTGAACTTTGAGTTTGGATCGTTCCAGAAATGATTTATTGCTATTTGCATGACTTTACTTGTCACAATTTCACTATGACTAAACGCTGTTAAGAAAATAATTCTAGTATTTCAATTTTACATATGGTGGGGTGCTACTATTAAAAGAAAATGTTATGTTTGTTGTTTTGCCAGCTGCACCCAAACTACTTATAAACACATCCTTCGTGTTTAGGAGTGTTTAAATTCTTCAATTCGTGTTTCTTCTTTGAAATACACATAAAAGCGTTCCGGTAATACACATTTAAAATCACCGTTTCTATCACTATACGTTCACCGTACTTAGTATTAATTATTCCATATTCGTTACTTTATACTTTCTCGATATATCGAGCTCGCACGCATTCTTAAAGGGTTTGCAATAGGTGCTTTGGTTTAACCTGTTAATTCCATATTTAACAATTATGTGTTGCAGACTGATCTCAACATACAGCTCGCTGCAGTTTATATAAAAATATGCGTTACATATTACAACATGCTTAAACTTGTTAAATACCTACTGTTATTGACTATAAATATAAATATGATGATGATCAGCTCCAAAAATTTATATTTCCTAAAAAGTTTGACCTTGAAAATTATATTCTTAGATTTATGAATTGATTTCTTTTTTAGCTTTTCACCTTGACCTTTTATACTTCTAAGAAATATGACACCACCGTAGGTCAATAACCTTGACCTTGAAAACTATTTTTAGATTTATGATTACCTTGCAATTCTATTTTAGCTTTCACCTTGACCTTTATATTTCTAAGAAACCACCGTAAGTCAATAACCTTTGACCTTCAAAACTATTTTGATTTATGATTACCTTGCAACTTTTTAGCTTTGACCTTGACCAACTACATTTTAAATCTCCCGCTTAAAGTTCGACCTTGAAAGAGCTCAAAGCTTCCGATTTCACCACCAGAGGGCGAGTGACTCCAAAATTTAAATACCACAAGCATGCTTGAGACGTGGAGCGCGTTCTGGCATAACAGAAAACTCATGACCTTGAAATAAATCCCATAAGATTTACATGGGTGACCTTGAACTGGTCCAGGATCGGCCTTATATGTCTACTGCAGCCAACAAGGAGATGGTACTAGCGGTGCCGTCATCGCGTGATTATGGAACTACGACGCCAACGACGAGACGAGGCACAAGAAGCCAAAGATCGTGCTGTGTAGAGTTAAATGAAATATTTATACCATGTAGTTATATGCCTATTTAGTGTTGTATATCTTAAGTTAGTTTAAGTTAGGTAGGAATGAAATGACGTGTATATACTATCCCCTGAATAAAAAAAGGTCCGATGAAGGTATAGGGGGAATCTGCCCAGTGTACCGTAGTCCTACCGATTAAAATGAATGAAAATAGGTTGAGGGATGAGAAATTATAAATATAGGTGCAAAAATAAGAAAGGGAAGTCTTTAATGTAGCTGCCAAAAGAAGTCGCATATACTGGTCGTAAAGTAATATTAATATCTCAAGCACAATTTTTCAAAAATCGCTTGATCGATTATATTGTATCGGAAAAATTTTATGGTCTCAGATTTTTAAAATTTTTTCAAATTGCAATCAATTTATTGCATTTTGATTACTAACTAAACATTTGTCGTATGTGCTATACCTAAGTCCAAGGTTTTGAGTTATTCGCATTCAAAATTTAAAAATTGAAGAAAGATTATGAAGAAAACGAAAATAAAATAATTTTTATAACGTTTTATTATATCGAAAACAAAGATTCGTAAACTTGAAAATAATTTTATTTCAGCAAATGTTCGAAATGTCCTCCGTTAGTCAACTGACAATAGCCTAATCGATCTACAAATTCATGCTACATTTCGAACCATTTCAGTTATTCGACGTATTTCTTGACAGATGCGTTGTTTTAAATCATCTAGATTTGCCGGTTCTTTTAAAGATCTTGCCTTTAAGGTATATAAAAAAGTCTAGTGGTTTTAGATCGGTGATCTTGGTACTCAATTTTAAATTTTGAATACGAATAACTCAAAACGCTTGACTTAGATATACACATGCTACATGACAAATGTTTAGAATTGTAATAATCCAAAATGCAATAAAAAATTGGTTTAATTTGAAAAAACATTTTTTTAGCAAATCTTTGAGACACTGTATATAATTTTTTTCGCAAAATAGAAAAATAAAAATCGACTCTGAGCATTTTTTAAAAAAATTGTGCTTTACGAGATATTGAATTTATTCCTTACTTTACGACCACCCGGTATGTAAATTTTCAGTGTCCAAAGTGGTGACATTAGAAATTAAGTGAGGCCATTTTTAAAATAGTTACAAATTAATACAATTCGTGTTAGTTATTAGCATAAAGTTACCAGGCCATTTGATTAACAATGAAGTGAAAATGTTTATACAGTCAGATAAAAAACATCTGACGTATATATTGTAATATGGAATAATTTAACATTGGTTAAATTTAAGGTTCAATAAAAAGTCAGTATGTATATTATTAACATACTTCAAAGTTAAATAATAATTGGCTGGTCTACAATTACTAGTTATATATGGAAAGCTTAAGGATTGTTAATGACAATAAAATTTGAAACTTAACATTACATTAAGAAAACAATTGGTTTAAATAATTACATCTTAAATTGGGATTGTAGGTGTAATTGATGTAATTTTAAAATTATAACCTAATTTGTGTAAGTAAGAAAACAGCTGATGAGAACCCAGGCAAGTTGTATCGAATAGTTGAAGAAATAAACTCTAATTTGGTCTGTCAAGAGACCAATGGCAAATTGGTAATTGAAGAATGGAAATAGCAAGTTAATGGCAAATGTCGTAGTAGAGAACTTGAAGATCAAGAAGTAATAATCGATAATGGAATAGATATATTCAACGATAAAGTGTATTCATATTGTATTTCATATTTATGTTGTGTGAAGGATTCAAAAGTTGCGTCCTGCAAAAATATTTATAATTATTGATTTTTATTTTATAATTAAGTTAACTATACAGTAATTAAACCGATACAGAACTCGACCATTGAATCCACTTATATGCTCTAGATATATTTTTTTAAATAGCTGGATTTAGGGAACGTAAGCCTAATATTTTGATTTCTATATTTATTTGTGACAATATAAATTAAATGTGTTATTGTATTTACTATTTATTTTGAATTTATGTGTATGTGCAGTATATTGGAAGTTACTATTCCAATTATTCTAAATATTAAGGATGTTCCCCGAGACCAAGTAAGCAGAAACCGAAAAAATTAAGTCAGCTGTAATAGATTTTTTTGAGTTTTTCATTAAAACTAAATTGTCGACGACATAGATTGATTTTAATATACAAAGTGTTTGATTTTTAACCAATGTTAAGTAACCAAGATCAGATATTCACTTTATATTGCAGTAAATGATAGCCTCAGTAATTTTATTTAAATTCGGACTACTTTAACAGTAACATTTCATTTACATAATAAGTTTAAGATTTTGAACATTAATGCGATTACAGTAGTGATTAAGGGCCGGTTCTGGACCAATTTAAGGTCACTCGCCCTCTGGTGGTGAGAAATGTAAGCTTTTGGATTTTTTGCAGGTCAAACTTTGGCGGGAAATTTAAATTTTAGGAGCTCGCTAAAAATTGCAATGTCACCATCCTCATTTTTGGCGGGAAATTTGTATGTCAAGGTCAGAAGCTAAAAATAGAAATTGCAATGTCATCATTATATTACAATTCTTAGAAGTCTAAAAATAGTGTGGTCAAGGTCAAAGGTTATTGACCAGTAGGGATATCGTATGACATTTCTTAGAAGTATAAAAATAGAATCAATTCATGGAAACAAGAAGAATGCGCTGTCTATGCTAAAAAGTAGACCAAGGTCAAATGGTGCTTATTAAATTGGGTCAAGGTGAAATAATTTACTAAACTAAAAGTAGGTGTGTATTTAACAAGTTTAAACATGTTGTCATACTTAAGTCAAGGACACATTTTTGTGATATAAACCACAGCGAGGTGTGTTGAGATCAGTCAGTTAGCAACCTGTAATTGTTAAACATGGAATTAGCAGGGTTAAACCAAAGCACCCACTGCAAACTTTTAAAAGTGCATGTGACCTCGAGATATCAAAAGGTATAAAGTGATTAATGTGGGAGTAATAAATACTAAGTATGGTGAACGTATAGTGATGGAAACGGATGATTTTAAATGTATATTACCTCAACGCTTTTATGAGTATTTGAAAGAAGAAAATCGAATGGAAGGATTTAAAACGCAGCTAAACACGAGGATGTCTTCATGAGTAGTTTGGGTGCAGTCGAAAACAACAAACAACATTTAGTTTTTAATAGTAGTACCACAACCCCACCAGCATGATTTAACTAAAATAATTTCTTAAACAGCGTTTAGTCCTAGTGCAATTACAAGCAAGTACAGTGGTTATAATGCAGGCAAACTCAGAAGTTCACCGTTATATATGGATACCCTACATAGTTGCAGTAACAATATGAATAACAACTTTACCTTGTGTTGTTGGTGCTGTCAAAATAGTGATGGTGGTAGTAGAAGTAAAAATGAAGAGAAACATGATGAGGTGTATAAACAAGCAGCTAATGAATACTTAATCGATTGTATTTATTATAAACTATCGAACGATACTCATCATGCAAAACATATGGAAATTGGATACAGTACGCACCTCAAGCTTGCACCAGTAGTGCGTATTGGGTATGCTAACTGTGATCAAAGCAATAATGAAGGAATGAAGGAATGGAATGAGCTTCTAAGATGGCATTCATATGTAGAATTACAATTTTTCCGATCCCAAGAAATTGAAAATAAAATTGATTGGTCAAATGTAAACAAAGAAGAAGATATAATCTATGATCAACATTATGAATCTCTATCTATCAATCTTGGTATTTATTACAATTGGGAATTAATTAAAAGATATGACAGAATTTTGAAAACTGTTATGATAGAAAGCTACAACTGCTGTTCTTGTACATTCAATCCACATAGTACAGAAGAACTATTCAATTTAAAAGATATAATAAGCTATAGATTGGAATTTCTTGAATCTTACAATCTGGTGCGTTTTATGAAAAGTTCATACAACAAGTTGTTGACTACCGTCGTTTTCGTGAGAAAGAATTCGTGGTGTGATGATGACATTTATAAAGATATTGATGATGTTATAAATGCTAAGTATAATATTAATTCACATAACACTGTATGTTTAATGGAAATTTTGTATTATCGTCCTGCTTATCTAATGTATAGCATTTACTGAATAAAGAAATAACTATGATTTGTTTTTCTATTTAGGTATAAATACCTATTTAGGTATAAATACCTCCTATCATCCAGGTAAACAATGTTAGTTAAGAAGGAAAAGTAGTGGTGGTGGTAGTGAATGGTCTAATCAATAAACTTCCGTTTGAATTGCATTTACCTGGTTACCAGTATTGCGGTCCTGGTACAAAGTTAGAAAACGACTCGCACGCGGTGAACCCGGTATAATCAATTAGATGCTCAGTGCAAACTTCACGATATCAGTTACAGAGAATACAGAGATTTAGATAGAGACATAAAGCGATAAAATTTTACAAAAAGCTTGGGAACGCTTTAAATCATCAGACGCAACATTAGGTGAACGAACTGCAGCTTTAGCAGTCAGTACCGCCATGAAAGCAAAGGAAAATTAGGAATGGGGTTAAACGTCGATCTAATCTGAAGAAGAAGAAAATAGCAATGGTGGAAATTTATTGCATTTACGAAAACAATAGCTAAAAAATTAACCTAACGGAAATTTCACAGACACAATAAAGTCAGCGCTTTCAACGGCAAAACGTGGGTAAAAAGTTTAGAGGAAAGAAAAACATTAAAATTCCTAGATAATTCCCTACCTAAACAAGGAGGGTTTTACATTTCTTATTCCGTTATTCGCAGGATTATCAGCAATCGGTGCTTTAGCGTGGTGCATCAGGAATTGCTAAAGCAGTCAATGATGCTAAAAATGCTAAAAATTGCAGGAAGAGACATCGCGCCATAATCGCATGATGGAATCGGTCGCTATAGGTCCATGAATAAGAAAGGCGGTGCACATATCTAAACCAAACAAATCTGGTGGTGGTGCATTATTTAAAACCGTTTCCAAAAACTGAATAGATTACCCGAAAGACCGTTAACGGATATTGATTTAAAGAAATACACCAAAAATGTGCCCTACTTTAGGGATATTTTTATGAGAGATAGCATGCCTAAATTACCACGGAAATATGAATCTGGAATTATTAACTTAGATAGCCAAAGAGGACCAGGTACCCATTGGGTTTGCTACAAAGGCGTGGTAAAAAGGTATGGTGTTACGATAGTTTCGGTAATATTCAACCACCAATCGAAGTGATTAACTACTTTCGGGGGTGTAAAATATATTATAATTACGACCAAGATCATGAGTTTAATACAATTATTTGCCTTCAATTTTTATATAAATAATCAGCACAGCGTCAAATTTTCTCAGTTATGTCAATAACATTCAGTTTAGAAGGTGTTGGTAACACAGCTAGCTACAACTTCTATCCACCGATAGAGCTAGATTTGGGGAAGAAATACGTTATTGGATTGGTTGGATTTTACGGCTGCAACAACATTAGAAACATTTATACAGGCAACGATAGATTTTATTTTAGAACAAATCCATCTCATTTGCAAGTGATTAATATTCCACACGGTGCATATGAGTTTGATGAAATTAACGATTATCTAAAATGTAAAATACCCACAGAAAGTTTATCATTAGAGCAAACAACAATACACTTAAATATGAGATAAACAGTTCATTTGAGATTGATTTTACTAAAGAAATTTGTATTAGGCGCATGCTAGGGTTTGAGTCTAAAATATTAGAACCAAATATTTTACATACACTGCGTTGACATCCAAATACTTAAACACACTAATCTACACGTAGAGTATAACATTATAAAGGGATCTTATCGAACGGGAAACCTGCTAAAGTATTATATGAGATTGATGTTTCAGTTCCTCCAGGTTATCGTCTAGATAAAACTCCAAGCAGTACTCAATATTTAGAAGTAAACACTGACATTATTAGTAATATAACAATTAATTTGACTAATCAAAGGGTAAATTAATAGACTTTGGTGAAAGTGAACCATTCACTGTACGCTTAGAACTAAAAAACATGGGTCTGAGATTAATCCAGGACCAATTCATCTTTCAAAATTCATATAAAAGACATCATCCCTACAGTAAGTCATTAATTAGTCATCAACCTTCATTGCGGTTAACATCTGCAGAGAAATACTTTTAACGTCAATTGGTTTAAAGTTCTCAACCACAATGGCAGAATCATTAAACGTCTTTCAAGATCTAATTACGGCTACTTATGATAGTTTCTGTACATAGAAGGTGAAATGGTTGAACTAATGTAATCGAACACACTTCATCAAAATTAACTTGAAATAACTTCAAATTCCATAATTTTGCTGATTTTTATTAATAATGAAAATGTCTTGTCAATAATATTATTACTACTTTTTTTACATTGCTAAGCTACTAAAACAATAGCAAAAAAATAGAATTTAGATTATACATAGCACTTGAAATCCCTTGAGGATTTCAACAAATACAAAAAATATTGTGTGAGTAACAAATCTAGAAATTGTAACATTGTATAAATTTAAGTCTAAACACAAAAAAAATACATTTCAAATGTTTTTACAGATTTAATGGCACTTTCCCAAATACCACCTTCATGTGGAGAATGAGGATTGATAAATTGCCATTTAATTGACTTTGAAGCCAAAAACTAAGTATACGTTCATTAGACTTTTCCTCATGCAAACGGAATATAAAGAATCTAAAATTGTTTTAGCTCCACGAAAGTTAGTAGCGTTATCACTAGATATGCAGCTAGGCATACTACGAGCTATAAATCGTTTCAAGCAATTCAGGAAGGCTTCAGTAGTTAAGGAAGTAACCAATTTTAAATGTATAGAGCGAGTAATCATACAAACGAACACGCATATATATGCCTTTAATAATCGTGCACCACGAGTGCTTCTATCTCTTATACTAATAGGTCCAGCATAATCCAAACCAACATTGTAAAATGGATATACTTGTTTTAAACGAGTTTCAGGCAAATTACCCATGATCGGGTGTTTAACAAAAGGATTAACTTTAAAACAAGAACATTTCGCAGAAGTTTTTAATGTAGGAAAGTCCTCCTATGGCCAAAAACGTTCTCGAATATGAGAGAGAAGGAGTTGTCGCCACCGTGAAATAATTCTTTATGACCGTTTAAAATAACCAGTTCAGTGAACTTGTGGTCCTTTAGAATTAAAGGATATTTCTTGTCAAATGAAAATTCTGAATTAGTTAGCCTACCGCCAACGCGTAGACAACCCATATCATCAAGAAGATTTACTTGAATTCGTGAATTCTTAATAACTAGGTTATTTTGAGAGACTTAATCTCATTAATGAAAGAATTAGCTTGACAAAGCTTGGTAAGTGCGATCAAGGAATTCGGAGTTCAGTGACCTTTAAATTGCCGGTTCGCCTTCTTTCATTTCGGCAATTATAATTGAATCGCAAAACGAAAGCTATAATTCGTTGTAGTTTTCCGTAGGAAGAAAATTTATCAAAAATGGAATCATCTAACAAGTTGGTAGAAATTAATACAACGGTACCCTTGAGTTCAGTACTCTCATGTGAATCTGGGATGTAATCATGAAAACAATTGGAATCATTATGAATGAGAAACTCAGGACTTTGAAACCAAACACGATTATTCTTCAAGGTCGAAAAGTTCGAACCACGTGATACTAGATCTGCTGGGTTATTATCAGTTGAAACGTGATGCCAATGTTGAATGTTAGTACATTCCTGTATGATAGCGGTGCGATTGGCAATGAAAGTGTGATACTTGTTAACAGAATTAATCCAATTTAAAGTAATTTTGGAATCGGTCCATAAGAAAATATTATGAAAGTGAATATCAAAAATTTTGAGGATTTTAGAACACCACTCTGACAATAACACTGCACAAAGCTCTAACCGAGGATAGAAACTGTGCGTATGCAACCTTGGACTTAGAAAATAACAAAGTACAAGTTACGTGGCTATCTGCAGTGCAGCAACGCAAATAGAAGCAGCAACCATAAGCCATAACACTACTGTCGCAAAACCCATGGAGCTCAATTCGTGACGAGTTCGGAATAACGCAACGAGGAATCTTGATGATATGCAGATGCTGTAACTGTGTCATAAATTCAAACCACTCGGACATTAGCTCGGAAGGGATAGAATCGTCCCACTCAATGCAAGATTGCCAAAGCTTCTGAATCAAAATTTTTCCTCTAATGGTAAGAGGAGAATATAAACCCAATGGATCGAAAATTTTGAAATGCTAGATAAAATTTTCCTTTTAGTGGAATGGAATCGTCATTAGGTATGTCAACCTTACAGAACAAAAGATCATTTTCAGAATCAATGAATACCTAGAGTTTTGGAATCAGAACGCTCGATAAGAACAGTGGAAAATTCAACGACATCGGACACCAGTGAAGATAAAACTTCCTGCTTATTAGATAAAAACTTGCGGATAGTCAAGCCAGCAGCAGACAAGATAGAAGATACTTCTTCCTTTATTCGAATAGCATTTTGAATACAGCCAGTTGAAAATAAAAGATCATCCATATAGAAGTTCTTCGAAATAACTGCAGCAGCTTCAGGAAAGGAATCCTTATGAGTCTGCAATATAGGTCAGACAACGAGTGGCTAGGTAACTAGCGAAGCAGTCCGTAAGTGACTGTATTTAAACGATAAATATCGAGAGGTTTCTCGGATGGTCTCTCAGAGAACATGCTGGAACTTACTTGATGCAGCATCGACATTGATCATACGATACATCTTGGCGATGTCACCACAGAGGAAACCTCGTGAGCACGAAAACGCAATAAGATATCAAACAGATTGTCCTGAACTTGAGGACCGACGATCTGAGCGTCGTTAACTGAGATATTGGTGAAGTTTTGCGCTAGCATCGAAAACTACACGCAATTTCGTAGTTAAAGAAGACTGCTTAACAACAGCGTGATGAGGAAAAAACTGAGGTATCTCTGAGATATTTATAGGACCATCAAACGTTTCTATGAAATGAGCGTCAGAAGGAAAATGTCTCTCCGCATCTGCTATCTTGGTCATGTGACCCAGAGCCTCGTATTTGAACATGAATTGTGAATATTGCTTCAGAAGGTCTGGATCTCTGTGCAGACGTTTCTCAAATGGAAAAAACTGTCGAAATACCACAACATAAAGAATTTGAAAGAGTAAGAAAATCATTAGGTAAATCGCCCCAATGACCCAACCAAGAAGAGTGTTTTGTAACGTGGGCATTGAGGATCCTAAAAATTTTTTGAGGCAAAGTTAGTTTATGATACATAGATGAACCAATCAAAATATCAATGTCGCCTGGCTGATTATAAGAAGGATAGCGAGTCGTAAATTAGGAGGAATCAAAAGGTCTTTACTGAACATAATTCGAGGAAGAGGATCAGTAATTTTGGGAACGACTAAACAGTCGATATCAGACTTGAAACGTCCGGTTGTGGAGTGTAATTCCACAGAAGTGTACTTCGAGCAGCTTGATACTGACTCGCTAATGCCCTAAGGGTAAGGTTGATTGATTTACAAGAAGAATTCAACCTTTTATGTAGATTTTCAGATATAAGATTGTTTTGGGACCCTGAATCAAGGAGACCCTTAACAGTAAAAGACTTGTTGTCACTGACGACGTTAACTTGAACAGTGGATAATAAAACCTCAGAGGATCTTGAAAACCCACATACAGAAGAAATGGTGAGTCTCAGAGGGCTCAACACCTGGAATTCCTGACTGAGCAGGAGAAACAACAGAATTAGAAGAAGAAAGACTACTAATCTCATTCTGGCAAGGAGCACCAGGCCGAGTAACTTCATGCTTTAAATTATTTGAATTAGCAGACTTGAAACAAAGTAAACTATTGACGTTGATTACAATTTTGCAATTCGTAGTAAAGTGCATTTGGACTTAATGTCATGACGAAGACACAAGACAAAGCCGCAAAGACTTTGCTTTGTAGAAACGATTCTTGATGGATAAGGCCAAGAAGGATGGGCAATGATTTACGAAATGCTGTTCCTTACAAAGGCACAATAGTGCATAGTTTGGGCTAGAGTGTAGGAACTCTTTGATTTGATTTTTTCTAATTTGGAAAGAAATTACTTGGTACGTTGGAAATGTCATCGATAATATCACATTTGTTAGACAAGAATTTAGATGTCTGTTCAACATTAGAATTTTCCTTGCAAATTGTTTGGCAAACTCTTTAGTGATAGAATCTACTTTATTCTTAACAATGTACGCCAAAACGGCATCTTTGTACTCTTGCGGTGATACGCCCTCATTGTCTACAGTGCGCAAATGTTTGACAAAATTATTGTAAAATTCTCGCAATTGTGTATCTTTACTAATTCTTGGTGTTTCAAATAAGGAATCAAAATTGCTGAAAATAAGCAACTTTTGATTATCATATATTTCTTTAAAAGATCGATCGCGATAGAATAATTAGCTTCAAGGTTTAATTTCACTTAACGTTTGCAAAGCAAGACCTTTCAAACAATTTTTAAATATAAGAATTTTTCAATTTGGGATAAGTTTTCATTAGAATCTACCAAAGCTTGAAAGGATTCGAAAATGCTCTAAAATCCTGATATTCTCCGGAGAAACTCGGAAGATTTATGGTGGAAGCTTAACATTTTCCTTATTTTTATTCGCAATAGAACGCGTACTAATTAAACTTTCATTTGACAATGATTTAATTTTTGATCAGATTTGTCAATTAAAGACTGAACTGTCACTGAAATAGATACGAAATCTTTGTAAAATTGCGAAAACGATGGAATATTGTCATCTCATCCCATAAAGGGATATTTGCTCTGAAACTGATTTATATTCATTTAAGGTTGGCTTGAATAACTGAATTCAAATTTTAATTGCTGTAACCCTGTTAGTAATATTTCGTCGTCGAATGAACTAACAAATTGGTTAAAATTACTAACTTGTTCTAAAATGTTACTAGCTCTACACATCAATAACTTGAAATCCTTTGATTTATTTGGAGCCATCGAATTGTTTTAAAAATAAATTAAACTATAAATTAATGATTAAAACACGTTTTAGCCTCGATAACTCTCTTTAAATGTAAAACAAAGTTTGCACAAGGAATCCTGATATGAATGTCTTTAAATACAACAAGCGTATTTAACAAATTTTAATAAGTAATTTAGATATTTTCGACTCAAAATCAATCAAATGTAATTATAAAATGTTACAACGCACCTCAACACATTAAATGCATCAAAGATTTCCATCCAACTGACTTGTGAAGAAATATTGCTTCTTCCATTGTTCAATTATAACTAGTGTATCTGTGAATTCTGTATGCTTGCTTCCTCAATGTCCATTTGAATGACCAGAAAACATAAAAATTTGTCTAAAATAAACAAATCGGTGCGAAGGACCAAGTGAAATGGTTGAACTAATGTAATCGAACACACTTCATCAAAATTAACTTGAAATAACTTCAAATTCCATAATTTTGCTGATTTTTATTAATAATGAAAATGTCTTGTCAATAATATTATTACTACTTTTTTTACACATTGCTAAGCTACTAAAACAATAGCAAAAAAAATAGAATTTAGATTATACAGAAGGTAAACTTGAGCTCAAAAGAAGATGAAAGAAAAGCATGCAGTTTAACCAACAATTTCCCGAACTTTCTTTTCGAAGAAATTCGTTATCAGTTAGGTGGTCAGAGAGTGGATGTTTGTAGAAATCCAGGATTAACATCTACGCTTAAGGATATATTTCTTATATGGCAAGCAAAAGCAAAGCACTAAGTCATTTGGATGGTCACCAAATATTGAAGAACCATTACAAGTAGAATTCGATGAGCAAAATGGAGAAAAATCTTTTACAGTATGCATACCATTGAACCACATATTTGGAATAATGGAGGATTATCGTCAGGCAATCGTGAATATGCGCCAAGAGTTGGTTTTAATTCGATCTAGAAGCGATACAAACTGTTACTATGGTGAAGCAATAACCTTAAATAAAATTCAATGGAAAGTACCGCACTTAACACTTAGTGATGTTGCGAAACTTAACTTGTTTCAAGGAATCAATAAAATTATATTATTACTGTTCCATTTCGTCAATGGGAGTTATATGAATTACCTTCTTTAAAACAGGCAACCTCAGACATATGGCCAATAAAACATCAACGCAACTGGAAAAACCACGTTGGATAATTGTTGCATTCCAACAAGGTAAAAGGTATACAATGTCAGCAAGGGCCGGAAATTTTGATCACATTAACATCAGAAATCTTAAAGTACATCTGAATTCTGAGTATTATCCATATGAAGCAATGCATTTGAACTTCAGTGCTAACCAATACATACCTGCGTATCGTAATTTCGATGTGATTACTATGGTGAAGATGATAAAGATGCATTATTCAACTATTCCAAATTCAAATCATGTCCAGTATTTGTAATGGACTGCTCTAAACAAAATGAATCCTAAAAACTCAACAGTAGACATCAAATTGGAAATGGAATCTCTAACACCTTTCGATGATGGAATTGTTGTCTGTGGTCTCATTCTCCATGACGCTATTGTGCAGTACAGCCCACTCACTGGGGAAGTGAAAAGTTATAGTTATTGTAATATAGCCTAGTATATAAATAAAAATGTTGTAATTATGCGTTTAGTTTTATTTCATCCACTAACGATGAACAGTCTATTACTTCAAAACATGGTGATTTACTTCCTAATAGTATACGTGGTATTATATGTGGCCCTCAATTGTGGTAAAACAAACGCAATGAACAGTCTGATTACCGAGAAAAATGGCTTGAAATTTAAACATGTATACGTATACTCTAAGTCATTGAATCAAAACAAGTACAAACTTTTACAGGAAATCTTACTTCCAATGAGGGATATAGGTTACTTTACCTTCAGTGATAATCAAGATGTAATTGAGCCTAATTGTGCAAAATCAACTCTATTTTTATCTTCGATGATATCGCTTGTGAAAAGCAAAATAACATAAGGGCATATTTTTCTATGGGTAGGCATAACGATATTGACTGTTTCTATTTGGGTCAAACTTACAGTACAATTCCAAAGCAATTAATTCGTGACAATGCGAATCTAATTATATTATTTGAGGAAGATGAATTAAACCAAAAACATGTATATGAGGATCATGTAAGTCCCACCATAAGCATGAAATCATTTCGGGACATGTGTTCAGAATGCTGGGTAGATCCGTTTGGTTTCATGGCCATAAACAAGGATGCTGAAGTTAATAATGGTCGCTATAGGAAAAAATTTGATAAATATATAATACCTTAAACTGCTTACAGTAGTTTAGTAGGTACTGATCTGTTTAGGTATGAACAGCTATCTGTTCGAGGTAAACCGGTATCTGTTCAGCAAACCCGCTTTACTACAATGGATAACAAGGAAATGATATTAAAGAAAAAAATTATTCAGGCTCGTAAAGTAATACAGCAGAAGTATAACAGTATTAAAACTGCTCGCATTGATAATGAAAGAGCATTTGAAAGTACTTATAAACCCCTAATAGGACCTCTAACTGAAATAGTAGATAAAATGAATCCAGATAAAAAAACACCTAAAAAGGAGTCCATTGGCGTTAAACCCAAAAAAACCACCCCTATTAATATTTCCGAGAAAGCACGCTACTACCCCCACTAGCCCGCTAGCTCATGATCAACGGGCTTCAAGCTTCACTCCATTAGGTAATTCAAGAAAGGGTGCTACTAGCCCACTAGCTCAACTTCCGTTTTTTCAAACAAATCCTCCTCCAGGTCTTCGTACACCATCATTCTTGGATACATCTGTTGTAGGAGAGATTAATATTGAGGAAGAAGAACCTCTTAGTGTCACAGATGATTCTACTACCCGTAAACAACCCATCTCAGAAGAATTTCTCGAGCAGTATCATGAAAACAGAACTACAAAGAATAACTTAATACCAATGAGCAGTTACCAAACTAAAGTTTATACAGCTGACCCAAGCAAACATAACTGAGAGGGCGGAACTAGCTCTGTCGTCTTTTTCAGAGTTCATTCAGGTTAAGACCAATTTTGGCGGTAAATTTAAATATTTTAAAATTGGTTCTTGAACCGCAACACAAGTAACTACGTAGAGAGCAAAAATAGATGTCCAGACGATATTATTTTCTACTAAAAATATCAAAACTTTACTCGATACCATGAAATTAGCAGCTTGTATTTGATATTTTTAGCGTAATGTATTAGGGAATTGAGAGCTATTTCCAGTGTTTTCTATTATTATTCGTTTATTTTCTTTAATATTATTGTTTAATTAGTCTTTCTGAAGATTCATTGTTTACAAAAACGTTTAACATAAGTACCGCATAAACAAAAAGTAACCCTTTAACCCAAATCTAAACGATTTAGATTAAGCAATGTCCTATTCTCTGCAAGAAAACCAATTTATGTTGGAATCTTATTTTCGAAATAGGCAACAGAATGAAAATGGTGAATGGATTTATTCAGTTTCGAAGTACATGCAGTGTTGACAAGGGTAAATCATCTGTACGTAGTCTGTTTTAACTGAAAATGTGGTTGATATACGAGTGTGCATGGAACGTATTCCTAAGAAATTTACGGCAATTTTAATAAACACATTAACAAACTTTTAATTATTATTTTTACTATGACAGTAGTTAATTATTTTATGTGTCGAAAAGTACTTAAACAAAAGTTACATTACAGTCCATACAAAATAACTATAATGCCTGATTATGAGACACACACGAACTACACCAGTGGTTTAATAACAATTTGAGAAATGACGAGTGCTAGATATGTAATTTTTTAGTGATGAAGCGTGGTTTTATATACTGGGGTAATGTCATAAAATAAATGTACGGTTTAGTCTGATGAGGCTCCTGGTGAATTTGTACAAGCTGTATTACATCCTACAGAAATTGGTGTATATGTAGCCATGTCAAGAAGATGTATACCAGTTTCAGTATGTTTAGAAAATGCAATTAAAGTGTGATACAAAACATTAATCAAGACCAGTTAAAAAATGTGTAACAATATGAAAAAACGAATAGATGTTGGTTTAAATAATAATGGAGGTCATAATTTAGAATTAAAAATCCCAAACTAAAAAATGTTTAATCCATTATACTGTAACTGTTAAATAAATGTAACTTTTATTATAATAAAATTGTATATTTCTGGAAGTAAAGTTTGATTTCATAGGCAGTGGAAAGTATTTTGTTCTGGACATAAATTAATGCTCTCACCGTAGATGGAGTTAATAAGGACGTTGTTGATGCCAAATAATTATCCACTATAAATGAATCCATTAAATTTAATAAACGTTATTGCAAAATAGGTATGTATATAAAACAATGCATAACATGTTATTACAAGATAAGAAATTCAAAAATTCTGTGTTATTACAAAATGCAAACTAAAGGTTATAAATTTAAAGTTTTATTCACTATACTAAACTTCTTCGTCAGAGTTTGTGTCATCGTCAGATAGCTCAGTATTAATTGTGATAATCATTTTTCAAGTTATTGGTCCATCTATCCGTCTCGCTGCCACATTTCTTCGGCTATATGATCGACGTATGTGCAATGTTTTTCCCAATCTGATTGCCTTATTTCGGCAAAGGCTGTGCGTACTAAATTTTTTATTTGAAGGCCACTTTGATCGACGTTATGCATTGCTACCATGTGTTTAGCCATACTCCATATCAACTTGATGGGATTTAAGTCGCAATGATAGGGTAGTAAGGGTACTACAGTGTGGCCATGGTTTTTCAACAATTCGTCAACATAATATCACTTAGCTTGATTCTGTGCCTTAACAAATGTTATTAATTCAGCCTTACGCATTTTACTGGTAGTAGAAACACCATTTATTTCAAGCAAATCACGAATTTGTTGCTTTCGTGCAGTTTGGGTTGGGGGTTTATCGATTTGCACATTATTGTATGGCGCGTTATCCATTACAACAATACCATTAGGTGGTAAATTTGGAGTTAATTGTTTTTACACTCACTACATAAAATTATGATGGTTCATATCATCATGGTAATCTCATGATTTGCATTTGGATTTAAATACCCATTATTTACAAATCCACGACATGGGTGTACAATAATGTATCGTTCACCTGATTTATCGGTTCGGTATACTCCAGGCTGGTTTTCAGATTGCCAACACTTGCTGACACCATATGAAGGATGGACATAGGTTTCATCCAAAAAAGTTACCGGTTTCTTGTTTTCCCCAGAGCATTATTCTCTGGCAGCTTGCGTAAGTAGCGAGAATGCCAAGCAACGGTATCGTAGCGTTCCATCAATTATTTTATTTTATTGTGGCATTTTTTAAATTTAAATCCTACATTTAGAAATTGCTTCCTCACCAGCATAATTTACTTTGTCCTTCATTTTATCAACCAATATTTTTATTGTTGGAACTTTCTTGTCGACGGTATAAACTTCCTGAACTGTACTTTTTAAAATGACTAAGTCACAATCATTAAAAACTAATTTGTTTGATCCTCCGCTTCGTTTCTTTCTAGAAGGTGGTTTTATTAACTGATTTTCAGATAACTGCTTTTCCTTTCTAATTCTCATTATGGTTGGTAACGATTTACCGACAGCAGCAGCTAGTTCGCTGGCCTTCTCCAAAGGAAAACTCCATTCACCAGCAGTTTTCTGTCTGTAAAAGAATTCAATCACATTACTAATAATGTTTCGTGCTTCGGAATGAATACTTTTCTTCGATTTAGGTTCCATATTTCTAACCTAAAAGACAATTTATTAAAAATAAGATGTTACGTAAAATATTTATACATACCTATTTTTACAAATACAACTATCAATATTGGTTTGAAAAAAGTGGATTCTATTAACGAGTAACGCAGAATAAGAAAGAAATTAGCACACAACTACAAACAATACTGTCAGGTATAAATTTTATCTGTGAATGTACTAAAATAAATATTTTTGTGTGATTGGCTAAAAATACTGGCGCTTCAAATATTTAAAATAAAATTCTTTTAGTTCACATATTTTCCGATCTTGTTTGCTTCGGTGCGCTGTAGTAGTACTTATTTATTATTACATATGCAAGCCTTTTATATAGTAGCGCCGGGGAGAGGTGCCTCATGGCGGACACGAGAATGGGGATGTAATTATTACTGTGAAATGCATCTGTTTCCCTTTATCTTAGTGCGAAGTTCCCACTTAAAGAAAGACGGGTTATAATATTACGTCTGCTATACACTCTAAATCTAGGACTTAAAAACGTATGTCGATTCTAAAGCCAAAGCGCATGACGCTGTCAAATGTCTTCTTGGCTATTTAACCTCAAATTATTCTTCGTATTTCGTTTTGTATAATCGCACCGTGTTTTGTAGTTATATTAATTTATCTTTCGCTACGTAATTTATTAGTTTTTTAGTTTATAATGCAAAATGTATTTCCAATTGATTGAATGCATTTATGTATTTTGCAGCAAATAATGATTTCATTAAAGGTAAATCTTTAAAAAGCCAAACTCAAGTAATGTTAATGAATATACTGCATTATTTCGAGATGAAACGCGATAACGGGGGGGCAAGTTTACCTTTAACTTCCATTGTCTAGATAGGGAGAGTGGGGTAATTGTGCGCATTAACGTTTGAAGTTGATTATCTCGGCCAATTTCTTACTTAGCATATTCGGCTTTTGGTATTGTATATACTATAGTATTCTTTACAACATACTTAAGATAGAAGAGTATTAAAAAAAGTAGTTCGATAAAATCACTATTTTGATCCGTCGAGGCTTTGCGTATAGTTACCCCATACATAGGGGGCAATTGTACGCAATGCTGGGGTAATTAGACTTATGGGAAATAACACACTACATACGTTAGTATTTTATTACATAAGAATAGATGCAGTTAGAAAAACTAAAAATTCATAATTATTTGAAACAAAAATCACATACATAGTTCTTGGGGGTATCCCAACCACTGCATAACGCGTGTGCCCATCCGGAACACAAGGTACACCTATACCAAGTCTCACTTTAATTGGTCCATCTCCGCAAATTAAACATAATTCTTTATCGGTATCTGATAAATCATCCAATTCGTCATCATCGCATATAGTGTTTGGATTAATGTTTTCATCATCCGACTCGTCGCTGCTCTCACACAACCTTCTTTTCAGTGTAGTTTGCCTATTCATTGGTTTTTCCTCGACTTCTTTATGTAATTTAGTTTTTGATTTCTTTTTCTTCCACTAGCATCAGTTCTTCTTTGTTTGGCGTCTGGGTCCAGATTTTTGACTTCTGTTTAGGTCTAGTCGTTCTTTTGGTTTTACTCCACTTGGGCCGGAATTGGACACAGAACATCAACTGGTATGTGCTGCAAATGCTCCTATTCTTTTCTTCTACAGTTTCTGCTCCATTTCCGTTCCAGGTGGAATTAGTATGTCTAATTCGACAGCAGTAAAAATGCGGCTGGTGCAAAATCCTCAGCTGAGAATTTGTCTGGCTGATATGGGTAAATTCCTGCTGCATTAAAACCCGAAATAGCTTTATCCATGTTAGCTACTCTAGTATAAGCGTTTGCAAAAATTTGGGCAAGGTCGTAAGTTGTTATTCGTTCATGATGTCTTAAATAAAGGTCACACTCCCTATTATATGCCGACTTCAAAGGTCCAAAATTGTTAAATCAGTGGTTGTAGGCGGTGGGACGTGTGAGGCGGTAGTGTTAGCAAAACTATGCCAGTATTTTTGCAAAATTATATATCTTTAAACTAATATGGCTTACATGATTGTCTAAGATAATCAGGACAGGTTCATCTGCAGTGGGTTTAACACTTTTGGAAAATGCTGAAGCCAGACAAAAATAAATTTTCGTTACTCCAACCTGCACATGTGTAAATGGCTCCAGGGGCCATTCTTGTCTAATCGGACCCATTCTCTTTCGTGGAAATATAAACATTGGCGCAATGTACTTGCCACTTGCGCTCATACAGCAAATTATTGTGACGTTTTCCTCTCTCTCCTGAAATTTTAGCGCCAAGTTGTTTAATTCCTTTGGGACTCAATATATTGGCAGACCCTTGTACAGTCGTGATGCCGCTCTACATTGTATACATTGTCTGCTGTGAATTTGTACTTTTCGAAAAGATTACCGAGATTTTCAAAAAAGTTTAACATCAATTTCATTGAAAGCTTTTATTCTATTAATACTAGTGCCTTCCGGTTTTCTTAGGGATACATTTCCGTGCCGTTTAAGAAACCCATAATAGAAGTCTTTTCCGGCCATTTTGCTATTTTTATTAAAGTTATTTTTAACTTTGTTGGCTTCCGCGTAACTATAAACTAATTTTCGAAACTGAAGTGGTGTTAAACCATGGAACATTTTGGCCATATTTATTACGTGATTCGTTAACTCTATTTCTTGAGATTCGGTAAAATAGAAATCTGCCTAAATGTGGTTCTTTAATGGCATTATTATTAATTGTTTGAAGCTTAATTTTTTTCCTATAGTACATTCCGGAATACCATATTCTTTACCTGCTCCCGAATTGACACACCGCCCTCTACAGACGCAATAGCTGCTTTCATTTGTTCAGCAGTCCAATTACCTTTATTCGTTTTTCTTTTATACGTTCGTGGCATCTGAAATAGATACGGTTTATTGGAGATACCTGTTTTACTTAGGTAAATAATTTTTGGGGAAGTATACGCGCGTACATTTACCCCTTCGATTTTGAGTACAGTTGCCTACGTTTAACATCAACAATCACAATTGAAAAAAAGTTGCAGTGATCTTTTTCAAAAATTTATAATTGGTAACGACCACTAATACCATTAGCATATAATACATGCAGTATTCATTAAATATATTTAATAAATAAAGTACTTACAGCTTATTTTGTAACTGTCACAAATTACATGAAGTTTCATATTAAACTTCCACATGTAGTGTTGATATGTAAATATAGAAGAATTTGATTTGACCTCAGCTAGGTTAGTACAATATGTTAGGTCAGAGGTAGCGCTGCTAGTTTGAAATTTGAAAAATTTTTAAACATTGATAAAATTGCCTGCGTACACTTACCCTGTGCGTACAGTTACCCTACCTTCCCTACACTAATAATTTTCAGTATTTAAAATAACCTAGAAACATTGACGATGTTTTGTTGGTATTCAAAATTACTAACTATATGAACCAATAACGACATACGTTTTTAAAATCTTAAACCATGCTTTACTAAAAGATGAGTCATAAGACACCTCTCGCCGGCCCGACCATAGCTTTATTAATCAATCTAAAGGAAAAGATTAACAATAGTATCTCGCCTTTAATCTAAAATGGGATTCCATCATGAAAGCACTTCCTAAAGAGGAAATAGTTAGTGATTTTGAATATAACTAAAGCATTTACTACAACAATAATTATTGGTTACCATTCTATAATTCAAATATAAATCAGGGATCATTAAATAGCTCAATCTTTGAGTATGATTCCTATCAAATATAATAATGAACCGTGTGCAAGAGTTCACAATTAATTATACAAAACATTTACTTAAATTAATACAGTTATCTTTTAATTACATAATAAGATGTCGCGCTGAAACGATCTTGAGTCGAAGCGACGCGGACGGCGGTGTCGAAGTGGGAGCGTCGAAGTGACCGCGTCGAAATAAGATGGACCGAGGCTACTTACAATATTGCAGAATTTTCTTAAGCACTCATTTGTATGCATTTGTGTTTTGGGTTTTTTGTTTTTTTTTTAACCTTTACCTTTTATGTTCCTCACATATTTTTTTTTTCTATACTTGATGAACATTCTGTACACACAGGTTTATATGCGTAATTAATTATTTATATTATCATTAACATACAGGTTTATAAACATATGTTTATTTCGGCCAAGGTTAAACTTGAGAGCAATACCTATCATTTCTGTTTATCTTTTTGTGTAATAAATTTCGACACTGTAAACTACAAGATAATTACTTAATTAGTGTTTTTACTTAAAAGTGGTTCGTATTTATACCTGTTATTAAAAGTGTTCTTAAATAAATTACAAAATGCAAGTGAAATTGGTGGATTATAATTTCGATAACGATGAGAGTTTATTTTCAAAAATGTTGAATATGTGTCCGAGTAGGTGGATGGAAAATAAAAGACATGCGGATAACACAGAAGGATTATGGAGAATACATAATGGCTTATATGATTTATCTAACTTTATTAATATACATCCTGGTGGAAAATTTTGGTTGGAGGAAACTAAGGTATTCTGTAAATTTGAGAATTTCACGATTATTACACATAATTAAAAAAACGTTTCATTTAGTTAATGAAATCGTGTATTTTCTTTGTTTACCTTTTATATAAAGTTATATATAAAAAGGCAAATATATTTTTCATATTTGATAAATTTGTATTAACATTTCGAGTGATCCTTAAAAATATTACTATTTACTGAGGACGATAAGTGTAATTGTTATCTAAACGTTTAAATTTATATAAAAGATAGATAAAGACAATACAGGATTTAATTACCCAAAAGATAAGTATTTTAATTACTTCTAAATTAATGAAAATCAATGAAATATATCAACACTGTTTAGGATATGGACGTTACCGAACTTTTTGAAAGCCACCATGTCGTATCAGATACACCTGAAAAACTGTTGAAACGTTTCTATGTACGTGAAGCTAAAACTCCGCGATTAGCAAAATACACATTCGATGACAATGGATTTTATCGAACTGTTAAAAGAAGAGTACGAGAGGCTTTGAAAATAATTCCCAAAAATGATAAACCGCAAACACATTTTTATATGGATTCCTTAGCTATTGCTACTATTATTTTAGCAAGTTTAGCTAGCTACTCATCAATGTATACTTTAGCCGTGATTGCTGGGGTGTCTGCTTCTTTTTCCGCTATAGCGTCACATAACTATAGTCACATGAAAGAAAATTGGAGAATGTACTATATGGATCTATTTTGGATACCGTTACGGTAATTTAAACTATTATATTTATTCACTTCTGTTTCAGAGTTTTTAGAATTGTGCACATACTAAGCCATCACATGTTTACAAATTCATCGGTTGACATGCAAGTGAGTGTTGCTAAACCAGTTGCAAATATTTTTCCAGTTAACAAAACCTTCTGTATAAAGTATTTATCGTACATTTACGTACCACTATTTTTCTTTCCATTATTTATATATGTGGCACAGATTGTCAGGTGAGGGTGTTTAATCCTTAACGTTAACAAAACTCATTATTTACTAGAATTTTAGAATACCTGTTTATCAAAAATCAAAAACCTGATAGTTCGCTACTATTAACGTTTGTCCTACCTACAGTGATGTGCGTCGTCAGCAAACAATCGATATGTTCAACATTATTAATATTGCAAATAATTCTGGTAATAGAAGGTCTAGTTTTTGGTATTGTAGCTTTTACATCCAACCACATTCATCCTGACATATACGTGGAGGGTGACATTACACGGTAAGTATAAATGGATCGTTTATTTCAGAAAGGTACTAACATTTGTTACTTTTCAAGAATTCACAATTTTAAAACGCATTGTAATAATGCGCCATTCTGTCAGATTACAGGCTTCTCTTTGATTTTGTATCGTAAGTTTTTACTGTACTAGTGCGGTAATGGATTTTTTTACCGCAAAGTGTGGTAAGGTGACTCTTAAAAAAGAAAGTAATTTATTAACATAAATTACACAGTTTCAAACATTTGTAAAGTTAACTCTAGACGCTGTTCCCCTCGTTGAAGCTCGGCTTTTCCACCGTGACGTTATATGTTGAACCCACCGTAACTGAAGAGGCCATTATTTTCGTAACAGTTATTTTTTTATTTTCGACCGATGTTTCAACATATTCAGTAATGCCGATAATCTCCGAAGACAATGATCAGTATAATTCACTGGTTCGGTAATCCTAATGCAGTAGCGATATTCTTTGGAATTCCTCCAATTGTATGTATTCCTCCAAGTTGCCGGGCATGTTATAATCTTAACGGGTGGTCGTATAAATAATTCACCCACATATGATTAAATACTTCTAGCCCAGAGCTATAATTAGCTATGAAAGATAATGGATAACTAGAAGATTTTATACCGGAAATAGAAAAGGCACAAAAACTCACGAAAATAACAATTTCAAAAATTATGACAACAATGAGTTTTATTACGATAATTAATTTGATTATGATGGATGATCCCTTAAAAACTAAAGTTAGTAATTCTTAATTAACTACCTTAAGCTATAATCTGAATTAATTAACAATATGAAATACCTGGAGTAATTTCTTTTACATTTTGGGTGTCACTGGAACTTCAGCAGATAAGAAAACGCTGTGAACTCATTTTTTAAATTTATTACGTAATTTTAATCGAAGATTTTGTATGGTTCAAAGTAAAATTTGGTAATTGAAACCCCACTTCGTACTAGCAAACGCTATTGCATCATCTTGCAAAGTTAACGTTAAAATAAAATTAAAGTCAAAGTAAAGTAAGTTGAGTTGCCTGAAACGTAGTGTCTCAAATTCAGTATGATAAATTTAAAAACTCACCATATAAATGTTACGCTCTAAATAAAAAATTAAACAAAGCGAAAATGACTTCTACTTAAACACGTAGTTCAAGCAATGAATGAAGGACGCTTAAACTAACCTTGCGCAATGATCGAAAATGACTCAAAGCGCGGAAAGGGATGTGCAGAAGTATAGAAATAATTGATTAAAAGATTTTTTATGCCAATAAGGTACACAACTAACGCTACACGAAATGCACTTAAGTTGCCAATATGAACGTAAATTTTAAACATACATAAAAATGTTTGTTACAAGGTAACGTGGCAATTATTGGCTATCGTTACCTGAGTGCAAGTTTTGGATTTGTGTATTATTTGTAAATATATTTGTTTATATTTAGGCATATTGTAGCATTTTTTTGCTTCCAATAGTTATATTTTAGTGGATATGTCCATATTCTCTCCTGTGTATATAATTACGAATACCAGTGTATACATTTTTATCTCCTATAATGGATATTTAGCCACATCAGTTTTTTGTTTTATGCGTAACGCGAAGCTATCAGATCATTTCCATTCCTCCTGCCTCGCAATGTACACCATCGTATCTTACGTTGTCTTCCCTGCATAAGGCATTGTAACGGTACTTCCTTGTTAAAATAAAGTAAATTAAACTTAAAGTATTAATTATATTCAAGTTGGCGGAAAAAAATTCACTGTAGCAGTTCAAACATTAACATTAAAAAAACGAAACTCACTTGTTAGTCAGTATAACAACAGTTGTTTTGTATGTTTTGTAACAATACTATGTCTGATGAAGGGAACCACACATATTTATATGTATATGTCAGCTTTCCCGAAACGTCACGTTAACAACACCAGTTAATAAATTTCAACCTTTTCAACATGAAACCACAGTGTTTTATTTACCAGTAAGTTATACTGACTAACAAGTGAGTTTCGTTTTTTCAATGTTAATGTTTGAACTGCTACAGTGAATTTTTTTCCACCAACTTGAATATAATTTAAAATTACAGTTCGTGATAATTTTCTTTACATAATTAAAGTATTAATCTTTCACCACCAGGTTGGGTGCCGAATTTGTGATGACACACTACGCTAATTTACGCCCTCATGTTAATGCTAAATTGTATTGATTCAATAAATGGAGAAATTTGTAATGCAGCGTCTTAGAAAGTTAGACTTGATTTTGCTATCACGTTGGATGATGAATTCGTAATGGTACAAGCCCCACAATTGATAGTCAATTTTGTGATGAACTTCCTCGTTATCGAATGAAATAAGTGATCTATACTCCAATTTATTGGCGTAATGAATTATAATAATTATATTCCCAGGCTAGCTCTTTACTATACGAACATCATCTAGTTATAATTTACCTTCAATATAAATTGTTAAACTGTGACTAATAACTATAATTCAATGGGCCCGAATTTATATTCAGCAAGCTCCGATGTCGAGTAATGATACTGATTTTAAATCAATGCATCAATAAAACTAGCTGTAATTTAAGTTAGATTTAACTTTACTTCTAAATTATTTAATGTAATAATGGTCGAAGGTTGACATACATATCAATTTACATCCAAATTATTTATAAACTGAACAAATAATATACAGTGGTGTTATACGCTCCCTATAATTAGGAACAATGACAAATAAATTGTATCATTGACCTCTGTAAAACTAATAATTAAGGTATTGGAAAATTATATTGATCTGTCTTAAATGCTCTGTCAAATTTAGAGAATTTCTACGCCGCAATCAATTTAAGTACAATAGAAGGCTTTATTCTCTACCACAATTGAGTCTCGCTAAATATTTCTTTTCCAACTTAATATAGTGGTACTGTCTACTTAAATTTGCACTAAACTGGTACATTGAGCTTCAAGATACAAATCGACTACACCAATTTAAATTAAACAGTAAATATATGTATAACAAATCTATTGCATAACGTCATAGATATAAACATTGACATCTTTTATGTAACCCTATTATCTCTAAATCCAGCTATACTTAATCTAAATACATATAAAATATGGATTCAATGGTCGATACAATGTATTTACTTTATCAATAGGTATAATGATTATTCTAGAAAAAGGAATTGAAATACTTTCAGCACGCCATCATTTATTATTTCAATATAATATAAAAATATAAAATACGTTGTATCATTGGAGTACTAATCCACTGGCGATTTCCTGTTGGTTCACCATATATTCTAACATTAGTATATATTCCAAGGTAAGTGTGGCACAACAATACTTAAACTACACTAATTAGAATAATATCCCAATTTAAGATGCAATTAATTAAAACGTTTACCTTAACCTACTTGTTTGTTAACACATTCTCTGCCACGTTGGCCCCATGGGACCAACACCAGTGTTGCCTTAACAGGCCACGTTGGTCCCATGGGACCAACACCCTTTCAAATGTTTATTAGGCTGTTGGTTGGTATTTATGTGCAATATTTCACACTAAAGGACTAACGTGGTGTAGACGGCATATGCTGTAAGAGTAGTTCATTTATTTTTAGAAAATTGTGTGGTCCCAATCACTTGATAGTAGGTGATAAAAATTAAAAATTAAAATTTTTCGGAAATTTTATTTAGGAAGTCTTACTTTTAAAGATACATACATAAATAATTATTTATAGACGTCACTAAAACACTATGCAAAAATGTGGCTCACTTTCACAATTTTCACAATATGTGCCGACTTTTCTAGTTCTGTTCATGGTGTATTTTTCGCCTGTGGATTTCAGAATTTTTGTTGTAGCAAAACAATTTTTGCACGTTTTTCTTCTATTGTGCTTACTTCGCTCTTTCTTAACTTTCATAACGTGGTTAGCTGAAGATTTTTGTGTCTGAATAGCAGAATCTGTCGTTTCCTTGGTAGCTATTAGGTGCTTGTCCACATCTTTTCTGAAATCTTTTATCGACTTGGTTTATATAAAATGTAGGCATTTACCAACGATGTAGTCAGAATATGTTCAAACCCCACTTTTCGGAACCACTTTATGCTTTTCCTGGGTGGATTTGAATAGGCCCCAAATTCATTGCATAACTCAACAGCTGCCTTACTTTTGTTGTAGCTTACTACAACTTTGGGTTTGTATTTTATATGCCATGTTTTTTGGAAAGCATGAAAATATTTCTCTGATCTTTCCAATTGGTAATTGTTATGCCGCACTGATTTTCCATGAAGTAAATTCCGCCACGTTTTAACTTAGGTTTTACAATTTCATCGGGCAGACCTCTTCGGTTTTTTCGAATAGTTCCAATTACATGAGTATTGGCGTCCAACATTGTTTTGGCTAAAGGCAAACTTGTGTACCAATTATCAATAATAAGTGTTCTTCCTTCATATATGACCTTAAGTCATATATAGTACAACTTTTCAGGAGTGACAGTACTGTCTTCTTTGCCTGCATACATATATTTTTATGTTATATGTGTACCGAAGCCCAGAACAAAGTTTGATTAACATTATTCCTTTTTGTTTTGATATATTGACGAAACCCTAGCCTTCCCCTAAATGGTAGGAGAGCTTTATCCATACATATAAATTCTTCAGGGACATACGACTGCAAATTTATTTTTAAAATATCCAACATGGGTGTTATTTTCTACGATTTATCACTTTTATCTGCCTCTGCGTTGTCAACGAAGTGAATCATGCGTAATAATAATTCAAATCGGTTTCTCGACAGAACGCTTGGAGCAAAATTGTTACT
This sequence comes from Vesta saturnalis, assembly GCA_036346205.1. NCBI lineage: Eukaryota > Metazoa > Arthropoda > Insecta > Coleoptera > Lampyridae > Vesta > Vesta saturnalis. The sequence continues at coordinate 111,767 of JARFJB010002073.1, forward strand.
GAATAGTTTGTCAGTACTCCAATAGTCATTCAGTGATGGCATTTATACTATCCCATCCAAGCCTCTAATTCCAAAAACTTTCCAATTTCAGAGTTTGTGGTACGACTTCAAGCATATGCAGGCGGGAGTTTGGTATACCGTCTTCGAGTACAACAAGTTGTGTCGCATAGCTGTTTGTCTCGTTGCAAATAAGGAATATCGCTTTATTATGTACTTGAGCATCAAAAAAATCACGTGATCTACCATTCACCAACAATGCTGCTACCTCTGGTCAGTTTACGTTTAACCACTCTGAAATAACACATATTATTGAAATGATCACTTGAGAATAATAATTGGTACTTACATTATTTATCAGTTTCGGAGACAAAGGCATGAAAACAACATACAATCTTACAACTTTTTGTAACATACACAGCTTATGACATAAAAATTCCAGATTATGTCCCGTCGTGCATCGCAACCCATATCACACGCCAACGGCGTATATAGCCACAAACGTGTCTCAACCGGCCGCGTTGGTCCGATTAGACCAACACATAATTTTTTGTTTGCAAAATAAATAAAATTTGAAGCTTTTCAATTATACTCAAATAATTGTGGACCTCATCAATTCACCGTTTACCTTTATAACTATAAGTGTAAATTATTTTATTTATTGGTTCCCTTAAAGGTAAGTGAAGATAGAACGCTCCTTTGTCAATATGGACTTGTTCACCTATGCACTATACATATTTATAATTTTAACCAAATCTCACAATTTAGCACTTTGGCCTTTTAAATCATGAATATGATCACACATAGATTTCAGAAACCATATGTTTAAATTACTTCTGACACAAACTTTCAATTTTAAGATTTGGCACCTTTTATAATTTCACATTATAATAATAAAAATAGTCAAAACATTTAAATTTTCAACCCAAAAATGGCAATCTATCAGATTTGTGACCAAATCGTGTCAACGTGCGATTTAGGCTGACTAACCCTTAATTCTGTAGTCCTATTTATAACCTTTCGCCCCTTTAGCATATTTAATTTGGCCAATGAAAATTCGTAAAACTAACTATTAAGAAGGTCTTGATCAAATACTTTACTGCGTAGAATACAATTAAATTTCGAATAAATTGCTAGGGTTAACATGAAATTCCTTTCTTATGATTTTCCCCTGTTCTTAACATTCTAATACAATTGAATAATTTTTCCCATTTTTTTAAGTAAAGAATAACTAGGTCATTAAAAATGAAATACGCCTTAAATATGACATCTTTAAGGCAGTTTAACAATATTTAATTTTTAATGACCTAGTTATTCTTTACTAAAAATTTAATTTTATAGTTACCTTTATACGTTTCTCAAACTGTTGCATTAATAGCAGGCTGATGTTTATGTTTTAATTTTTCAACTTTGACAAAATTGTTTTCAACATCTTTAACAATTTTTAATAAATATTACTGACGAAGATAACTAAGTGTTATCGAAACGTATAGATTGTATAATTTAAAATACACCATTAAAAACCCCAAAAAAGATAAGTATTTTATTATGAGCGTTAATGCTAAAAGTTTACATTTTCATAAAATGTTTTAATGTATTGTAAGACTCTCTTCCTTACTTTACAATTTATTTATTTGCCGTGATTCTAGCTTGTCGGTTTCAAAATGATAGGGGTGTGGTTCGTTACTTGGGGCTGATCGCGTGTTACCAGACTTTTTTTTATACATATACTTTACCTATTTATTACACTATCTAAATATTCACACTTAGACTAATTTAAATTTTTAAAGATGACTGAACCTGTCTTTTTGCGGTCAGCGGCGGCGGGACGGGAGTAGTTCAGGAACAACGTACAGCGTAGCGCTCTCATTAAGTTTGCCGTGAAAATATCATTAACTGCGTGTTTACATATATATATATATATATATATATATATTGAAATAAAAAAGGAAATTTACTAAAATAATAATTATTGAATATTTAAACCCGGACCTGACTGGTAGTCTACAGAAAAAAAAACACCTGTTTTACTATGGTCATGATAACGGAGTTTATAGCAGGCAATGTGCTTTTGACGATAAACACAAAGTGAATGGATATACCTGTTTCTAGGCCATATAGAAAATCAATAATTTTAAAGGGACTGCTTTGTAATTATATTTTATGAAAGAATTTGCATTTTATATTGCATAAATGCAACTTTTAACCCTATCTTTCATGAAAGAAAATTGAAAACTATTTACAGGGTTGTATTACCTAACGGTAGTCTATCTATTTACAGCGTAATGTTAATTACTGAGAATTAAAAGGTGCTCTAATTACTGTTTAGTAATTAGTAGAGATTTTTCTGTAAGAAGGTTTTGGTGTTTTAGAATTATTTGCCTCTGTGAAAGTAAATATGAATACTCTCGTTCGGAATGTACTGGGTGCAGGCTCGCGTGGTACGTCGGCTACTTGAAAGCGTCTTATGCGTTGGACTGAGATGGGGACGGTAGTAGCTACCTGGAGTCCCTCGAGCTTGGGACGGCGTAAAGTTTTTAAACTTTTAGGGCATTCCGGTTTACTGGAGTGTTTGTCAGGTAGACGGGATAAGGAACTAAACGTTTTACAGGCAAGTATTATTAAGGCTTACTCCTTTAATTCTGGGTATCGCAGCTTGCGATTTAGGACGAAAAGTGGCTGTGTTCGGAGCGGTTTTAGGTGAGACGGCTCTTCTCGGGTGTCTTTAATGATGTTGATGTTGCTTATTTTTCTTATTACCTCGTCAGTTGTGCACATATAGGACGGCGTTTCCGGCGTTCGTGGAAGTCCGTAGGAGTGCACTCGTGGCGCGGAAATATGATGGGTTTTGCCATAAATGAGATTTCCTTCGCAGGAGCGGTATGCTCGATGTCAAAGATTATAGTGGCGACGTACTTTGAAGTTTTTCGCTAACGAAGCCTTGGCTTATGTGTTTCTCATATTCTTTAAGTTCTTTAAGTGTCTTAATATTGGGAGGGGGGCTGGTAGCGTTACATAGTGGCTTGATCTCAACCCATTTGGTTAATCTGTTCTGGAAAACCAAAAAATCAGATCTGTACTAAGATTATTCCAGGGGTGGCCGGGTTGGGAAATGTGCGATGCCTTGCGGTTTCTGGGTAGCGCTCTTGTAAGCCTGACAGCTTCGGAAGGCTTTTATGTTCTTCACGACATCTTTCTTTACGGTTGGCCAGTAGTAACTCTTGTAGTTGCTGCACAGGGTTTTTTCAATTCCTAAATGTCCTGTAGTCGGGAAATCATGGGGTTCTTTTAACCAGTAGGCCTGCTTCGCCTGTGTTACGCATAATTTCCAGCTGGAGTGACTTCCCATCTCTTGTTTTGTGTGGTGGGTGCTGCTCAGGATACTCTCGTGCTTGCTGTAGAAGATTTTGGTACCACGGACAGTTTGTCTCTTCCATTTTCTCTATTTTCAGAGCAGACAAGTCGGTGGGTGATACGGTGTCCTCGTGTAGATGAGATAACTGGCCGGCAACGTGATTCAGGGCGCCTTTTCCGTATTCCACGCGAAAATCAAATTGTTGCTGTTCCATTATCCACCTGGCTAGTCGGTATACCGCTTTCTCGAGCGAACGAAGCCATTTAAGACTGCTATGATTCGTGAGAACGGTGAATTGATAGCCTTCTAGATAAACTTTTAAGTTCGCTATTGACCACACCACCGCCAGGTATTCCTATTCAATAGTGGAATCATTCCTTACCGGGGTCAGTGCTCGACTGATATAAACAGTTCGCCGGGCGCTTGTCCCTGTTAGGAACGATTCCGATTTCGGTGGCACTCGCGTCCCTCTGCAATAGAAAGGGCTGGGAGAAGTTCGGACAGGCTAACACGGGTGGAGCGGTTAATGCTTCTTTAATAGCGGCGAAAGCGCGTTCCTGTGCGTCGATCCAGTGATATTTTGTATTTTTTTAACAATCCGGTGAGGGCTTCGCTTAACTGAGCAAAACCACTAACGTATTTTCGATATCATGGTGCGAGTCCAAGAAATTGACGCAACTGTTTCACGGTGCGAAGAGCTAAAATTCGTGTGATTGCGGTAATTTTTTCAGGATCGGATAAAATTCCCTGTGATGGGACTATATGCGCTAGGTATTTTAGTTAAGTTTGCCATAAGTAGCATTTATCCTGCTAGAACTGGAGTCCATTGGCCCGGAGTCTATGGGATACATCCCGGAGGTTGTGTAAATGCTCTTGGAACGCATTTCCTATGACGATGATGTTGTCCAGATAAACGAAGGTTTGTCAGACCATTTCGGGTCTGATATTAGTGTCCAAGAATCGCTGCAACATGGCGGTGTGGAGTGAAGTCCGAAAGGAAGAACTTTAAATTGGAATAATTCCCTTCCTGGTACGGTGAAGGTGGTGAATGTCTTACTGGCTTCCTACAATCTGCCAGTATCCTTGTTTTAAACCCAATGTGATTACTTGGTTCGCTCCGCGTAGTTGGTCTAATACTCCATGAATGTAGGGGAGTGGGTAGCATCTTTGACGGTGACCTGGTTGACTTTGCGGTAGTCTACATAGAATCACACAGGGGAACATCAGGTGTTATGGGACGGTTCGATAATATCTTCGGCTACGGTCTACTTCTGTGTTAATTATTGCCTGCATAGCCGAAGTGCATGGATAATAGCGCTGGGTACGAGTGTGATCCGGTGTACGATGTCTTTAGTTTTCCCTTTTACGTTTTCAAACCGTTGCAATTACTCTTCTAGAAGTTTATCCAGTACTGGAGGCTGGTCTTTGTCTGGTGCGTAAATTCTTCCCAAACCTGCGTTTGTATACTCTAGTAATAGGATACGGTTACTGGAAATTTCCAGCTATTTCGTTTGTAGGTGTATCGTACCATGTATGTGATTCTAGAAAATCTAACCCGAGTACCACCTCTGTGGATAGCTGAAGAATGTAGTAACCAAGTATCTGGAGTTGCGGGGTAGATATAAAGACCGCGCGTGTCTGTAAGGGAACTGTCGGCTAGGCATCCGGTCGTGGTGTGCAGGGTATTCGGATGTACGTGGCTGGCCATAAGCAGGTTCCTTACCTTTTCTCCTGAATATGTCCTCCAGCCTCCGGTGTCAATTAACGGATGAACAGGTGTCTGGAATATCCATAAGCTAAGGAATAGTCGAACATCGGAGGGGCGAGGGGACCATCTTTCGGTTTCTTTTTCATTCAATCCTTTTACAGTCAATATCCTAGCGTCCCATTCCGTTGGTGCTATACGGACTCCAATGTTTCAGACGGGGTTGTTAAAGGTTCCTGGTGTTTCCTTATCGGCACAAGTAGTTTCCCGAACTCGGACAGGGGCAGTCGCGAGACAATACATCTTTCTTTCCACATCTTGAACAGAACGCTTTGAAGGGGCCTTTACATTTATCCTTCATATGGCAGTTTTTTCACATTTCCAGCAGACTTCTTCGCGTTTATACGGGTCTATCGCCGGTTCGGTCCGCCTTTCGGAGTTCACTGTAATTTCCGGTATAAGGGGTGGTTGTGAATCCGTCGTAGGGGTTATAACACTGAAATGGACTTTCGGGCGACTGGGGCTGGCTAGCTGAATATTAATGCTTGGGGGTAACATTTTGAATTGCGTGGCTAACTCGAGTAGGCGTTGGAGGTAGTATTTATATTTCCTCACAGGTTATCATAGATGAGTTGTAGTTGAGCATCTCTTAATATTGCTCCGTGACGGCGCGTTAGTGTGAGGATTTTGGTAACGTACTCCGCGGTTTTTTCCCTGGGGTTCTGTAGTCGGTTACGGATCTCTTCTTTCAGCCGGAGTTGATGTCTCGGGGGTAAGAACTGTACTTTAACACTAGCGAGGAAATCTTGCCATGTCCTCCGGGATCGTTGGTTATTCCGTTACCACAACAGGGTATTTCCTTTTAATAGTTTGTCAGGTTGCGTTGACGCACCCTGTATGTAGGATGTTATAATGACGTGTATTACGTGTTTTGAGCACGGCTGTATTGAGTTTGAACGGAAAAAAAATTTTTTTTGTGTGTGTGCATAATGTATGTGGGTGGGTGATACGCCACTGGAAATTTAGGAGAAATATAATTCAGTATGTAGATACGTGTATTTGAATGTTATAAAGACATTAGTGTTGGAATAATTAGATTCTGATGAATGTAAATGTGAAGAGAAATTTGTCGATGGGACGATAATGCTTGCCACTGTATTGCTACTGTTTTGCTGCTGTAAGGAATGGAATGTTTGAGGATAAATGAGTAATTTTGGTCAGAAGATGTGAGTGTATAAGTGTAAAATGTTTTAGAAAATATGTAGAGAAAGATTGGGTATGTTTAAGTGTTAATTTCAGAAAGTTTTCGTAATGTTGTGCAATTGTTTTGAGAATATATGTATGTATATGGGATTTGAGACCTTAGACTGTACTTATTTTTGCAAATGTTGCGGAAGGAGATCGAGCGCAGGTTGGAGATAAATGTTAAAAGTTGCGTAATGGTCCAGAGTGGCTACTGAATGAATGTAATGACGAAAAATGATTTCTTCATGAAGTAATTGTAAAATTTGTAAGTGAAAACAAATATGGCGATGTATTGTAGTTATGAGCGTGGTTGTACAGATGGTAGTAGCTATTGGAACTATGAAATTTTGAATGAATACTATTGGAGAATATAACGCGGAAGGAAGACATGTTTAAAGATGGATGACTGAAGTTATAAATAGGAAAGTCAGGGATTGACGGGAGCTTTTTCGTTTTTGGCTGTTGCTCGTGGTGAATGTTGGGGAAACGCGCGCGAGGTAGTGTGGTTTAGAATGGGTTAAGTTGGAGTTGTATTTGTGAATAATAGTGAAGGCAGTCATTGTTTAAACAACTGCGTTACCCGAAAGGGGATGAATCGTATAAGACATTCATAAATAAAACAATTAATTAAAGTGGGATTGAAGATAAAATTAGTTTGTTTATTTTCAAGAAAGTAAAAATGCGTAAGCAGATTTATAAAAGTTAACAGTTATTACGTTAGTGCAGCGCGTGTTCTTGTACCGATATTGAGTTAAAATTATTTGAGACCACCTTTAAGTAAACGAAATTTTCGTAATAAATTAAGCCAATGTTAAGTTAATTTTTATGTGAGATTAAAAGTTTATTTGTGTAAGGAAGGACTAAACTTTCCTAAAGGTTGCCAGAAATTTTAAGAGGCAACCAAACTTATACAGATTATTACGTGTTATTAGACTATTTGTGAGTACAGAAGGAATAAGTGTTTGTGAAATTGTGAAGCACTGGTTATGTGGCTTCATGCAATTTAAGAATTACAAATGGACTACAAATAATTGATTTACGGAAGAAAGAAGAAAGAAAAGCGTAGGATTAATGGCCAATTTTAAGTAAGGAATATATTTAGGTACTTTGAAAATTTAGTAAAGTACGATTATCTCTCTGTTCAGTTCATTTGTGTAATGTTGATTAAATATTAATTAGTTTAGAAGCGAAAGATAATCGTTCTCGAGTTATGTGGTTTTGATTGGTTGTTTTAGTATTAAGAATTTTGCAGAAATTGGTAGTGACGTGTGGTTTTGATTTTCAACCACGCTGTAGTGGTATATGTAAATATATTTTTGTTTGTTTCTTTGTCATTTGTTTATTGTTTTATGCAGGCCAATATATATATTTATCGTTATCTTTTTATTTTGTTGTTTATTCAGCCAGGTATGAGATATAGTTGTGACGATTACTTAATTGGTGACCTAGTAGTTTTTGACAAGTTAAAGTGTAGACTTTGCATATTTCGGATTTTAAGATTAATGAACAACCTGAAAAGTTATATTTGCCAGGTTGATTGCAAAATTTTCATGTTAGTTTCATTAGCGCAATGCACTAGTGACGGATTAGCTGTTAATTAAAATTTCATTAAGTATAACTAAAAAAGTTGGAGTTTTGAAACCTTAAATATTTACGAATGTCAGTACGATTCAGAAGGGTTATAAAAGTAAATTAAATTTAAAAGATATCGTTGATGTTAAGAATTTTAAAAATTAATTACCGATCATTGAATGAAGAATAGTTTATTCATTAATGAGTAGAAAAATATAACTGTTGGTTACGTGAATGAATTTGAGTAATAAATTTTATTTTGGAAGTTTTGGTATACGAGGTGTATTCAAAAAGTTTCTAATAACCTGGGTAGTACTAAATATATTGAGTTTGAGTTGAATCGTTTTGGACGAGTGTTTGTTTTAGAACCCTCGTGTAAGAGTTTACTGAGTAAGCACAATCCTACTTTCCACAATCAAGTAGGGTTAATTAACATCCAGCTTAAGACAATTATTTTAGCAAAGTTTCGATTGTGGTGGCGCCTAGAGACATGTTTTCTCGGACTGAGCTGTTTGAATGTAGGTGTAAGGTGTTTGAGCATATTAATCATTCATTTTACTTATTATTTCGACCACGCCCATCTCCCTGTTAGCTGGCTTGGCAACCCGCTTACATTAGTAAGCATACACGACGCCTAGTGCGGTTTGGACGTGTAACAAGTTCTGGGAGTGCTAGTAAGAGATCGTGGTTGGCGATGTGGTAGCAAGATTGTAGTTACTATGTCCGTTCTACGAAAAAGGTCGGGTACATTATTCCGCCATGCTTCACACTTCATTTACGTATTCTATCGCAAATATCAACGCGCCTGGTTCCGGTGGTAACTGGATCTTCTACTGTGGGTGGTGAGGGTATATTGGCGGCGAGTCTTATAATTTCTGGGGCTGGGGCCGTTACTTGGCCTTCCCCGGTGCGTATATACTTAATTAGACGTGCCCTAAGTATGTCGAAGTTTCTAGTCTGTATTTTCAGTCTTCTTCGGTTAATTCCTCTTTCTTCACGTGTTTAATTCATCCTACGCTCGTGTCGGTTTCTTCTGGGTTTTTCGGTAAACTCATTCTGTAACAAACTATTATTCCAAGCAGGTTAATTATATTACTTTCTAGTCGACTTCTAGTGTCTACTCGGTCGGTTATGTAAACAAAATTGTTCAGTCAGTGTGTTCAGGTGACCATCTATATTTTCGGTGCCCCACGTTCAGGTTCCATTGATGTAAGCTTCTTTTGCTTACTTTATAATTTATAACTACAACTATAAATGTCCGAGCTCCCGCTATGTGATTGGTGCCACACCAATCACCACCTACGCCACTCTCACACCCACGCGAGGGACAATGCCCAATGACTCTTTCCAACCCAATGTGATTTCGACCACATTTATACAAAACATAAAAAATAAACACATTCAACACAAAAACAAAACAAATAACAGATATTATTATAAGTTTTTGTTATGAACGAATAAGTTCAAAAGTAAATATGTAATTTTAAACTATTATTAATTTTGTTAAATACATAAATAAAAAGTTTACCTCGAGTAGGATTTGACCCTACAGCCTGTACTTTGCTAGAGTACCGCGCTAATCATCTGCGCCATCGAGATACAAGCCCCAATCGATGTAAATTTTGTCTGTATGTATGTAGAACTGATGTAAATTCTGAATTTCTGAATATAATGACATTACAGTCAAATTACTTATATTAATGGAATGTGAGCCTCCAATACCGCAAGGATTCACACACACCAAAGCAACTTGACTAATTTTAAATTATTATGAGTTTTTGTTATGAACGAATAAGTTCAAAAGTAAATATGTAATTAAGAACTATTATTAATTTTATTAAATACATAAATAAAAAGTTTACCTCGAGTATGATTTGAACCTACGACCTGTACTTTGCTAGAGTACCGCGCTAACCATCTGCGCTATCGAGATACAAGTCCCAATCGATGTAAATTTTGACTATATATATATATATATATATATATATATATATATATATATATATATTATATATATATACATATAAACTAAAACAAAATTCAAGAAAAATAAAAAACTGAAACATACGGGAATATGAGGTGCGGCTAGGCAAAACAACTAAACTTTCATTATAGCAGCTTCCTTCAATCAATAAATAACAACAAAAAAACATTTTTACATAAGCAAACCCCGCCACACACTCAAATTACTCTAAAAATATCACAGCTCGTGCGCAAGCACTGTGCCTCCGACGGCAGTCTTGCTTGCGATCGGTGACACTGTTCCCCACCGCTCCTTCCACACCCATTTGATTAGTCACATCTTACAACATGCACTTGGCCTCTGTTGTAGGAAAAGGCCGTCCGTACGCAGCTAACAAACAAACAAAAACTTGTCTCATAAACTCAATACTAATCAAATAATGCTGAATTCAAATTAACAAAAAACAAAAGAAAGGTGATCAGTTAAAACATTTAACTTCAGTTTGCAACTGCTTTTAATTACATTTTTGTATTAATTTATTATATCCAATACGGAAACTTTCTCATTAAGAAAATTTCGTACCGTTTGAAATTGAAGATATATGGTTCTATTTCATGAGGTGAATGGCGTCACAAGGTCAAAATGGCGTGCATATACTACGTTGGATGATGCAATACGTTATCTTAAATAATGTTGAAGTGGAAATACTTTTTGTATTTATGTCATTAAATATGGAGACAGGCCACGTTACGCCTATTCTTTTATGTAGTACTTCCAGTTCTGTAAGCACTATCCTTTCAGCTGCGGCTGCAAAAGATGGGCTTATTTTTATGTTCAGTTCCTCACACTCACAACAAGTATCAACTTGCGGCCGGTAAAAGTGCAGGTTAAAATGCTTATGAGAACATAGTAATAATAACGCCTGCTGAAGGATGTGTTGCTTTCAATAAATCAAACAAATTTCAAATTGAGTTTTGCATCAAGATATTGGTAGACTGTTCCTGTAGTATGTTTCTTTTATAGGAAATGAAGCATTATGCTGATGGACGTTTTCTTCTGGAATAGCATTTAGCTTAGGATCTTTCCCCCGTTTGTCATATGGGGTTAGATTGATTTTCAAAGATTTTTTAGTCTTTTTCATCTCTTAATACCAACACTAAAGATGCTGAGGAATGCCTTTTGACAGATTTTTTCTCACTTACCGACTAAAGTTACATGATGATAAAAGGAACATAATTTTTTTAATTATCCGGTGTTTCTAGCTGCGATTAACGTTTAAATTCTATTACTTGTAGAAGGCCTTTAACGTCCTTATTTTTAAGGAAATCAAAGTGGTTAAATGATTCGACTCTTACATAATCGTTCAATTTTTCATTGGGCCGCTAAACACAATGATAATTAGCTGCGTGCGGATAATAAAGTATTTTCAAACTGGCCTGCGCCCATCTCCAAGCTTTTTGTCTAGTACCGCTTTCCATTTGTAATTTATGTAAGCCCTTCCCTATACTCTGCACTTCTTAATAACATTGCTTTGGCAATAACCAGCATTCCTAACCTTTATCTTTTCTTACTAGAAGCATACGAACCATTACCCTGTTTGTTTGACTGGTTACTGTTACCTGAATCACTCATGGTTATTAAAAGCTTGTAATAAAAAATTATTAGGGTGAATTGCGGGTTGTTATTAGTAATTTTACCCCTAATATTACTTATACTAATAATAAATAAAAGATTTTGTGCCTTCAGCTCAGCCAGTGATTAATCGGGTCCATGTTGTTAAACTTTGATTCGCTTTAATTAGAAAATGGGTGTCTGGTTAGATATGTTCGCTTTACAAAAAAATGTAATTTCAACCTGTAAGTTAATGTTAAAATACCTCGGACGCCAACTTATTTTATGGAAAACAAGTAAACCGTAAATGTAACAAATGTGAAATTGAAAACAATAACAAGGTTTATTATAAAATCTTTAAGTCTTTAAACTAATAATTAGAAATGAAATACCTGTTGTACTTTAAAATGTTGGATGTCACTGGTATAATGTTACTGATAAGATGTGCTGACGAAGCCACGCTTTCAATTTTGGTTGTGCAATCAATCTTGAAATGGAAATACAACAGAGTTTTGATATTCTTGATCCCAAATGAATAAATTCTTTTACAAAAAACCAAACTTGGTTGATTTAAATGTGTTAATGTACCATTTATTTATAATTTTCAGCATAGCAACAACTTTTATTACATCATTCACGTTAAATTGAAACGTAATAATACAATGAAATTACATAATAGGAAAATGTATCGTAATAAAAGTAAAACCAAAGTAAAAATAACAGTAAAAATAAAAGTGCCTAAAAAGGATAAATATAGTAGATAAATAAAAATAGGTGTAAATACCTCTTACCGTAAATTTTACGACACTTTTTTTAATAAAAATATTCGAGAGCAAAAATGGACGCTTTCTGCTTTCATGTCGTAACAACAACGACTTCCAAAATAGATGTCTGCGCATGAACTCAATGTGCAAGACGAAATGCGCGTACTACCCCACTTTAAAATATCTAAACGAATACTTTTCAGCCACTAAGGTATGCAATTTACATGACACAAAAATGAACGAAGTTGCCTAAATTATGGTATATTTTAATACAACTCAAAAGGTTTGTTACAAGCTAACAACAAAAGTGTCACTGTGTACAACAGGGAAATACACTCCGAAATTAACCAACCCACTGAGAAAAATCGTAAACAAACTCCATCCCCGTGAATGCGCTGAATTACATTGTGCCGATCGGCAGATACCTGTACTTTATTTGAGAAAGGGACCAACTGACATTACTCAGTTTCTTTCAGCAACAAATCTGTGAAGTGTCGTAATGTTACCGAACATTGTGTTCAACTCCTCTTTGTATTCTATATTGCGTGTACATATAATGAATACGAAAAGTGATAAATATCAAAATGGACGAAAGTGTTAGTACCATTTTAAAATAAACGATTCAAATGTTTAAAACCCTACATTCCCATTATGTCTTTTTTGTAGATCAAAAGATTTGGATTGGGGAGTAAACCAATTAGATACAACTCAAGATAGACACATTGTGACTGGCAATAAATTTTTGGTCCTGGTCACCTTTGGAGATCATGCATTACATCATCTATTTCCAACTCTTGACCATAGTGTACTTAACGAACTATATCCTGTGGTTGAAGAAACTTTAAATGAATTTAATTATAATAGTATTCGTATGACTAGCCAATCTGATCTACTGTTTGGTTTCTTCAAGAGGTTAAACAATGAGATTCCAAATTTAAATCCACTTAAATTAGGATACATTAGTAAATAACATATTTAATTAAATTAAATCTCTTCACGACTGTTTGAATTGTTAAACAAGACGGATTGTTTATATTAAATTAGTCTAATTATATTTGAGTGCTTGGAAAGGAATTAATGATTTCCAATTTGAATGTATGGCCCTTGGGCATGCACATACAAAATTTAAGGAGTCGGTTATGTGTATTTGAACGCCTTGTATACATGCACGTATTTTTTTAATTTTTTTTTCTAGTGACTCAATTTGCGCTAACGAAACTTGTTTTTTTTATGTTCATCAAGGTACAAATGAAAGTAACAATAGATTGCTTGATTTTGTAAGTTGTAGTGGTCTTCGTATTGCCATTTAGATTTGATTTTTGAAACTGGCAATTTTATATTTGGTGGATTAATTAAATGGAAATAGGAAATTTTAAAGCTGACTCTAAATTAGTTTTCCTGTAAATTTTTATAAAAGGTTTCGTTAAAATAAAATGTAATTGTAGATAAGAAAAGTTCGTATTTAAAGTGTAGGGTGAGATCATTCCTTGGTTTGCTTGTTTAAGGAGGGGCTGTTGACGGGTTCTATTTATTATGTTTTAGTAATTGACCCCGTTTTTTGCGGCAGTATAGTATCTCAATCCTTCAGTGTTAGGTAATTATCATTATCGTTTAAGAAATAAATCTGTGGACGACAATTTGAACTTGAGTCGTGCACGTCGCAGTGTCAGCTGTTTTATTATGTTGAGAAATATGATGCAATATGATGGAGAGGGTAGGAAGCTGTTTTTTGCGCGGGGACTCTCGATCTGATTTTCGTGAGTAAGAGATGTGATCTATGACCGAACTTTTGAGGAAGTTGTTTGCAACTAAAAGCACCCCCGTTTGGTGGATATTTGAGTAGACGTTCATGCCTCCTGGTTATTTATTTTGAAGTTACAGGCCGTGGGGTAAATTAAAGAACATTTCACTTAGTGATGTGTTTATTTAAGTGCATCTTAGTGGTGGATCGTGGTCGCGTTTAAGGCGGATTTACTTAACCGAATGAAACCTTTTTGGTGGCACAACGTTTTGCTTCCCCGTAAAAGAAAATCAGTTACAACAGACGAAAGTCTCACTGTAAATAATTTGTAAATAGACTTTTTTCCATTTTAATAATTAAACAGACTTGTAAATAGACCTACCAATTTAATTGAACATTAAAGTATGTAAATATCTCGTGTGTAAAAGCTACTCGTTTTGTGCACATAAACTATATAACGCCCTGACCAATTAAGTTCAAGGTATCGCTATCGAAATTAAGACTGGAAGACTGCCACATTGATTTGTCAATCGAGGACATTCCGCTGGTATCCTCAGGATCGCGGCCTAGTACATCTTTACCCTTGATGATGACCTAATTTCTATTTTTAGATTTCACCTTGACTAACTTCACCACAGAACTTTATATAATGTGGTCCGGAATCTTCCTAGTACTTCTTTGACCTTGATGCTGCCCTTCTAATCCCGAATTTTAGACCTTCACTAGCTACCTTGGTCGTAAACACAGAAACTCCTATAATGCGGTCCAGGATCGGTCCTGTTACTCGATTTATAAGAATTGGAATAACTTCTAAGAATTAACGCATGACTTTGACTCAGTCAAATTTCGAGAATCGCTTAAAAATTATAGCGTGACCTTGAAAATTTAAATTTCCCGCCAAAATTTGATTTAGTATCGACCTTGTATTACCTTGAAAAATTTTAAGGTCAAAGTATCACTCATACCTTCAATGAACTGTACCTTGAAAATTCCAAGAGTAAACTTTGACCTTAACGCGGGGAACGCGTGTGTGTGTGTGTACTGTGGTCCAGAACACCCATAGTATATCTACTGCCCACATTAGTAGTAACGCCAAATACCGTCTACTTTGAGTTGATAATGTAGTACTGTACGTTATTGAATTACGTTGAAGTTACCACACCTTTATGTTGACGTTTTATCTAACATTATGGTCAATAAATATTTGTATGTCTTTTCGTCTGCTTTACATTACTGTAAAGATGCGAATAAATTCTGCAAATTGTACACAATCGAATGTTTTTGCGCAGGTTCGCTAATCAATTATAATAATTGTCTTTTGGGAAATACATAACTATAAGTTTTTTGTGTAAATTAGATTTATTAATCTTGATTACAGTGTTTACAGAAAAAATAGAGTTTTTGTTAATGTTTTTATAACATAAGCACAAAAAACTTAAAAGTGCGTTAAACTGCACCATTAACATTCTTGTGTTATTACGTGGACCGATGTGGTCAGATTAAATCTGAATTTTTATTTTTAAATAATTCTACGTAAAGATGTTTCGTGATTATAGTCTTAATATTATTAGTAATTAATTATATTATCGTAAAGCTTTACAAACAATTACGTTTGTATTCAAACTATAACCAACGTAGTTCATGCTGTAGTTAAACAACAACCATTATTCTGATTTATTGATTATAGAATATATATATATATATATATATATATATATATATATATATACTGGTGTTTCAAGAAACGTTCGATAGTTTCTAGGGTAAATAGAATATTAAAAATAACGTTAGTTTGGTTAATAACCTTTTTTTTTATTTTGTAACTTTTTTGACTTTCAACAATAGTATTTTTTTGTGGCAAACTCTAAAAAACACTATTTTTTCCCAAAGAATTAAAAATATCCCCATAAAAAAAGTTTGGTGGCAAAATAAGTGGCACCCACCCATTATCCTCCTATACAAAATATTAAAAATTTCTCAACACTATGTTTTATGACCTAATAAACGGTATTTGTGGTATAAATTTTATTTAGGTATCTAAAACCGTTTCAGAGATCATAAAAAAATCATTTTTGGGACCACCTTTACAGGGCTGTATCTTCTTAAGGAGGCATTTTCGGACACAGGTTTATTAACCAAACTGACGCTATTTGCTAATATTCTATTTACGCTAGAAATTAGCGGAATGTTTTTTGAAACACCCAGTATATACTGGGTATGGCAACTGTCTGTATTTTGTGGATAATGGCTCGGATATTGAAAATAAATAAAAGACGTTCAAGTTTTATATCACGTAAAAATATTTTTCAGTGTTTCGTTCAACCAAACCTTTTTATTTTAAATAGAACACCCTGTATATTATTGCATATTCTGATTCTTGGTTTCATTTTAGATAAACTCTATGTATCATATGTAAGGTCTAAAATTGACTGTTTCCTAGTAATTCGACTATTTTTGTAAAAATTGACGTCTGTTACAGTTTCTAAAATATCGAATATCTCAGAAACTGTGCGGTTTGAACTATCAGATTAAGCATGAACTCTAACATTTTTGATACATTTTTTAATTCGTTTTTAAATTGTCTATCAAACGCGCATGACATTCCCTATACCTAGCTTTAACCGTTTTATTGTTATTTTAAGTTTTAATATTATTTTAACAATTTTTCCTGTATACGATGTGGTTTAAACAAATGAAAAACACAAGAAAGTAGCTGTCAGTTTTCAATACGTTAATAAGGTTTTCAAGTGGCAAATGGTAGGCATGATTATTGGCAACAAGAATTTATAAAGAAAGATTCCCAGATAGAAGGCACACACAAGGAAAACGTTTTCAGAGGACATTAGAAAGATTTGTTTCAACAGGAAATGTAAATACATAGCTCGTAACCGAGATAAAGCAGTGAAAAATGAAGAAAATGAACATAGTCTGTTGGCTACAGTTAGTCATGACCCACAA
The DNA here is from genome assembly GCA_036346205.1 of Vesta saturnalis. Taxonomy (NCBI): domain Eukaryota; kingdom Metazoa; phylum Arthropoda; class Insecta; order Coleoptera; family Lampyridae; genus Vesta; species Vesta saturnalis. Next base: position 128,678 of record JARFJB010002073.1, read on the forward strand.
GTTAGTCAACGGACAATAAGTTCTTATTTGGGAATTTCTTCTAGATCAGTTGGTCGAACGTTAAAGAAAACCCATTTCCATCTATATAAAGTGCAATTACATCAGGAACTACTACCAAACAATTATGAGGGACGTGTAAATTTCTGTCAGTTGTTGATGAATAAAGTTCGAATTGAACACCAATTTTACAATTTCGTTTTATGGACAGATGAATCTACGTTTCATAATAGTGGGTTAATTAATGGACATATTTATCATTATTATTCCGATGCGAATACGCACATTGTTATGGAATTTCATAGACAAAGTAAGTGGTCTATTAATGTTTGGGGTGGAATAATTGGTAGTCAAATTATTGACCCACATTTCTTTAATGCCACTCTGGTCAAATTTTTCACAATTTCTTGAATACCGCGTTAAATGAATTGTTAGAAGGTGTACCTTTAATAATAATAATGCAACTGGATGGCGCACCTGCACACTTCAGTATTATTGCGAGACAATTATTAGACGAACGACTCCATGAACGATAGATAGGAAGAGGGCGATCGATTGCGTAGTCGCCAAGATCGACAGATTTAAATCCCTTAGATTTTATTGTATGGGGTTATGTGAAAAATTTGGTGTATCAGGAACCACCAACTACTTTTGACAACCTGAAACTTCGCATAACACAGGCTTTCAGACAGATTACGTCAGAAATGTTAGCGCGTGTACAAATTTCTTTTCGCGAGCGAATTCGCTTATGTTTACAAAACGAAGGCGCCCATATCGAACAGAAACTTTGAACCGTTCATTAGTATAAATCTGTAAATATTTTTTTAAAACCTTAATCCTAGCTTTCAAATTTTCAGACAATAAATATTTGCCATTGGTTTTCATTTGTTTAAACGCCTGCTATCGTTCACATCAATTTAAAAACGAATTAAAAAACGTTAGGGTTCTATTTAAAAAACAAAACGGAGTTACGTATGTTTGAAAATTTTAAAATTCGGCACCCTCTATCTGGTACCCTCTGCCTTCGGTACCATTTTTCACAGATGGAAAAGTTTGGGAAATTCGTGCTTAATCTGTTAGTTTAAACTGCACCTCTCTAAGTTACACAGTTTCTGAGATGGTCGATTTTTTAGAGACTGTAAGAGACGTCAATTTTTACAAAAAAATTTGAATTACTCTGAAACAGGCCATTTTAGATTTTACATGTGATATATAAAGTTAATCTAAAATGAAAAAGAAGAATCAGAATATGTAATAATATACAGGGTGTTCCATTTAAAATAAAAAAGCTTGGTTGCGCTTGGGCTGAATGAAACACTCTATATACTCAAGAATATTTTTACGTGATAGAAAACTTGACTATGAACAACTTTTACATAATCAATTTTTATTTATTTTCAATATCCGAGCCATATATACCGTGAGCGGCTAAATTATGGAATAAATTCAATAATTCTTAAATCGGCAACTTCAGAGAAAAATTCCGATACCCGTCGAATTTTATTTTTAGACGCGCGGTTGTTCAGGTTATTAATTTATTTTTGAGGTTACCTATGTAAGCGTGATGACGTCATTGATGATTTTCTTTAATGGAAAGGGGAGGTGTTGCAATGGAACGTTTGAGAGACCTTTTAATTATCTAATCAGTCGTAGCAATAGTTTTGAGTATTTGCGTTACGTATACAGGGTGATTCAAGATTATTGTTGTTCTATAAAGATACAAGCGAACTAAAAAAGACAACTATTCCAAATTTGGTATGTAGACATAATAGGTCATGATCGATCTTTTAAAAATATTTTCAAAGGTGCAACGTTGCCACTTCTACCAGAAACCCAAGGCAACTTTGAAAATTCAAATTGAATACCCTGTATGTTATTGCATTTTCGGATTCTGCATAAAATTCTAAGAAACTTTTGTTAATATTTTTCTATACCCGTCTCTAAGCGTTACATAAATGACCTCTAAAATAAAATAATAATCTGACCAACCGCACACTTAAAAATAAAAATCGACTGGTTTCAGAATTTTTTTCTGATTTTTATTTGGTTTGAAAGTTCTGTCATAATAATCCTTGAAAAAAAACTGATTCACTTCATATGTCGAGCAGTTTAGTATCAAGAATACAGAAATAATTCAGTTTAAAACTGACAACAAAAAGAAAGTAGCAAAAAGAATAGATCTTTTAGATATCGAGTTGGCACGAGTCAAATTTAAGACACTTACTACTTACTTCAGTACTTAATGGTATTACATTGTAGGTATTTGTACTAAGTGAATAACTGATAATTCATTAATAATAATGGCACCATTAAGTGAAACACAACGAGTTGAAGTATTAATTATGATTGGATATGGAGATAAAACCAGAACGCAACTACAAGTATGCAATTTGTTTAATCCAAAATATCCTGATACACCTATCGGACAATCAACAGTTAGTAAAATTGAGAGAATATTTAGGGAAACTGGCCACGTTAAACAAATTGCAAATGCTGGTCGTCCAAAAATGAACGAAAATGTAAAACTTGATGTGTTGTTAAGTTTGATAGAAAATCCTCATAGTAGTTCCAGAGCAATTGCAGCTGATGAAGGCATTTCACAAAGGTCGGTGTTACGTGTACTTAAAAAGGAGAAATACCATCCGTATAAAATCCAGAATGTGCAGGAACTCAATGAAGATGATCCGGATCGCCGAAAGCAGTTTTGTGAAGTCATGCAAGACTGATGTAACCGCAATCCAGGATTCCTTCGTCAAATTCTGTTTTCGGATCAAGATACATTTTCCTTAAATGGGACAGTGAATCGACAAAACTGTAGATATTGGAGTAAAGAGAATCCTCACTGGATGAAAGAGTTACACACTCAGTTTCCTCAAAAAGTGAATGCCTGGGCAGGGATAGTAGAGAACAGAATCATTGGTCCTTTTTTCTTCGAGGAAACTCTTACAGGGCAACGATATCTGGACTTCTTACAATATGAACTTATAGCTGCCATTGCAGTAATTTTCCCAAATGAAAATGATCCTGATTTATCAAATGATAATATATGGTTTCAGCAAGATGGTGCACCTCCTCACTATACACGTCCTGTTCGCGATTTTTTAAACATAACTTCTCCTGGTAGATGGATTGGTAGACGAGGATCTATAGAGTGGCCCCAAGATCTCCAGATCTTACATCTCTTGATTTTTTCTATGGGGCTATTTAAAATCTAAAGTATACGTCGAGAAACCACGAAATCTGGAAGATTTGAAAAATAGAATTAGATTATAAATGCGTAAGATTAGTCCACAAGTGATCCACAATGTTCAAGAAGCTTGTGGTCATCGGTTCAATTACTGCCAAGAAGTAGGAAGGTGGCAATTTGAACATTTAAATTGAGTTACAAACAATTCTACAATGTTAAACAATTTTTCTCTGTTTTGTGTTAATAGTAGATATTTACTTACCTGTGTGAATTAATTTAATTTTGCATTTTCGTTTATTTGTAAATGACCTGTGTTTGCAACGTGTTTAACGTAACCAGTTTCCCTATTTTTTTTCGATTTTACTAACTATCGATTGACTGATAGGTTTGTTAGGATATTTTGTATTAGATAAGTTACATACTTGTAGTTGCGTTCCGGTTCTATCTTCACATCCAATCATAATTGATATTTCTTTTCGCTATCATTTTAATGTGCTTACTGTATTGTTGATACTAAACTGCTCGTGAAGTGAAGTGAATCAGTTTTTTTTCAAAGATTATTATGACAGAACTTTCAAACCAGATAAAATCAGAAAAAATTCCGAAACCAGTCGATTTTTATTTTTAAGTGTGCGGTTGATCAGATTATTATTTTATTTTAGAGGTCATTTACATAACGCTTAGAGACGGGTATAGGGAAATATTAACAAAAGTTGCTTAGAATTTTATGCAGAATCCGAAAATGCAATAACATACAGGGTATTCAATTTGAATGTTCGAAGTTGCCTTGGGTTTCTGGTAGAAGTGGCAACGTTGCACTTTTGAAAATAGTTTTAAAAGATAGATCATGACCTACTATGTCTACATACCAAATTTGGAATAGTCGTCTTTTTTAGTTCGCTTGTATTTTTATAGAACAACAATAATCTTGAATCACCCTGTATATGTAACGCAAATACTCAAAACTACTGCTACGACTGATTAGATAATTAAAAGATCTCTCAAAAGTGTCATTGCAACACCTCCCCTTTCCATTAAAGAAAATCATCAATGACGTCATCACGCTTACATAGGTAACCTAAAAAATAAATTAATAACTTGAACAACCGCGCGTCTAAAAATAAAAATCGACGGGTATCGGGATTTTTCTCTGACGTTGCCGATTTAAGAATTATTGAATTTATTCCATAATTTAGCCGCTCACTGTATAGTTGTTTTCATTTGATAAGGTGGAATATAACATTCAAATACATGGTTTTTGTTTTTGTAGCTTATTTATATGAGAAAGACAAGTAGTACCCCACAAAAACATATCTATATTATAGCTCAGGAATTATCTCTGATATCCTTTACGATCTGTTGATAAAAATGAGTTCATAATTTACAATAGTAGTAAGTATTTTATTTGTAATCTTCATATTTTTCTCTGCAGCTTGATGTATTCTTTGACATAACTGAAATTGTCCAGTTGTGTATCTTAATTCCTATGGTATTTTCTGATATATCGAATAAAGAAGAATTGTTAGCAGTGCTTCCTCTGAAAGAAACAAAAAACTTATTGAAAAAATATTTACAACGTTACCCAAAATTTTGTGAAAAAATGAAACAACTGTTAGAATGCGATCTAAATAATTTTTTTTTTAAATAAACTTCAAATGCAACTTCCCAAACCTGATTAGAATCTTTGTGGTAAACCTTCAATATTTAGCAAGCAATTAATAGCAACACCCAGGATATACCATTAAGTATGAATAGGTACACATAAATTGGATTCACAGGACACCGCCAATATTGTTTGATACTTAAATTGAAAAATAGTTTTTACAAAATTATAAAATAGCGTGTCCCAAAAGAAAGCGATTGAAAGATAAAATGCATTCCGTTATTGTTAAACTATATATTTTATAAGAACAAATTTGTACTTAGAACAAAAGGCTTAGTTGCCAAGTTTATTTGTATGTCTGAATGTAAATAAGCAAATTTAAAGATATCTGGATAAAGGCTGGATTTATATCAAGTTTAAGTTATTTGAAGTGGTAGTTACATAAAAACTAAAACACTTTCATGTAAACTAAGTTGCCTAGACGCAAGTATTTTAACTAATTAAATATAACAGAGTGTGAAAGAATTAGATGTAGAGGTATGTAGTAGTATATTATATATGTGAAGAAAGACTCGGAATAAACCGTATGCACAATAACGTCAAAAACAATGAAGTGTTTATGGGCTGAGAAAAGGACGCGTTGTTCTAGTAAATGTTATTTAAGTTTACCTTGTTCGTTTCATCTTGATACTATCTGGCAGTTTTTAGGCGCAAGTGATTATAATGTCCTCGCCAGTTCCCTAAGTACTCTAGGCAAAACCGAAATAATATTTAAATTTGAATAATGATGTACGATCTTAATTTAAAGTAAATTAAGTTTCGAGACTCCCTACATATTAAGCAATTAATAGAGACACAAGTATGTCTACATGAGTTTAGCAAAAAAAAAAACAATAATGAACATTTTCATGTACATAACTAGATCTTACACTGAAATTTCCAACGTCACTGAAAGGGATTGAAGATGAATTCCGAATTACATTTTACATAAATATGGTATCAATCGTATATTCAAATTCAGTATAAATAGACGAAGTGACGTTTAGACTGTTAATAGTTTTAAAGGAAGCATAAGCAGGTATTATCTATACATAAATGAAAATTTTAAGTTGAGTTTATAAATTGGAAAAAGTAACGAGCCGCTGTTGATAAATCTTAATTAAACATTAGTTGAGATGTTAAAAATAGATGCAGCACATATCAATGAAATAGTTGTTAAATATGATAAAAGTTATGTAATATTAAAAAAAGTTAACATGCACTTGATAACTGACATTTTGCTTAATAAATTTAGATATTAATTTTGCAAGTAACATATTTATATTTAATAAAATTTGGTAAATAAGTAATAAAAAATAATGTAGTTTTAAAATTTTAATAGGGAAATTAAAAAATAATTGATTTTATGTTCGATTTCGTTCGATAAAAAAAGTTGTTTTATATGTATTCAATAGTGCCAATCATAAAAAAAGCTTCATATTTGAAAAAGATATAGTTATGGATTTGTAACATGTTATTGCGTAGATATACAGAAGGGGTAGTTTGCCACTTTACAAGATAGCCAAGAAATTAGCAATGGAAGGCGATTATACCTTTGTAAATTTTATTATTGGTTCATTTGAAAATACACACTAGGGGAATCCTCAAGTATTTGTGAGAAATGAAAGTTTAACCTTCATTATCGTGGCCATTTGAAAAATGACAGAATAATATTAGATAAATTTGCGATTTATTAAATTTACAATCTCGCCTTACAAAGTAATAAATAAAGTGATTATTTAAAATTTATTTGTCATTGTAAATGTATTTTGGAAGTTATTGATCATGTAAAGGTGTTTGCTAATATTAAATGAATACATTAAAAAAATGTTTACTAAATACATTTACTACACTTTTGAATGAACAATTAAAAATCCGTGTGCTAAACTCATTACGCAATACCATAAACATATGGTAACTATTGTGGCTTTCAAATAGTAATAGAAAATTAAGTAAAAGATTTATTTAAATAATAAACCTTATCAATTGGTTTGACATAACTGGTAATTTACTTCACAAATAATTGTTTCATCTGTGTATAAAAACTTAATAAGTTAAATAAGCAGTTCAAATTGTATTAAAACTGTTAATATAAATTAAAATAAGCAAAGTAGTCATTTACTTCTTCAGTTTCATTATCTGAGAAGTAAATATAGATATGTGGCAGTTATGTGATTGAAGTGTTCTAAATTGGGCCTCAATTATTAAAATAATGACTGATCAGTGAAGAAATCAAAGTTTTACAAGATATTGGAACATCACTTACAATAATTAACGGTATAAGTTTGATATCCGTATACAAATATATATATATATATATATATATATATATATATATATATATATATATAATATTTGTACAGGCAAATATTTTTAATATTGGCACTCGGACTTTTAATCTTGTTAATGTGTTAATAATTTAAACATTTAATATATTTAGCTTAATTGATTAAACTTATTAACAAATAAATTCCAGATTTGTGTAAAAATTATCGCAAAGTTGAAACTTTTGCGTATTTGGTAGATAACATACAAGTTGAATCGATTAATTAATTAAATTAACTAAATAGATTAGCCTGAATTTATTAGAAAATATCATCTAGCATGGGCCCAAATTTTTCTTCGGCTCTGGTTCACAATTATATTCATTAGTGACTAAACTGTATGATATAGAAATTTGTCTTTATGTGTATTGTATATGATAATCCATAAAACTTCATCTCCGTCTCCGTCTCCGTCTCCGTCTCCGTCTCCGTCTCCGTCTCCGTCTCCGTCTCCGTCTCCGTCTCCGTCTCCGTCTCCGTCTCCGTCTCCGTCTCCGTCTCCGTCTCGTCTCTCGTCTCCGTCTTCTCGTCTCCGTCTCGTCTCCGTCTCTCGTCTCCGTCTCCGTCTCTGTCTCCGTCTCGTCTCGTCTCGTCTCCGTCTCCGTCTCCGTCTCTCTCGTCTCCGTCTCCGTCTCCGTCTCTCGTCTCCGTCTCGTCTCCTCGTCTCCGTCTCCGTCTCGTCTCGTCTCCGTCTCCGTCTCCGTCTCCGTCTCCGTCTCCGTCTCCGTCTCCGTCTCCGTCTCGTCTCCGTCTCCGTCTCCGTCTCCGTCTCGTCTCCGTCTCCGTCTCGTCTCGTCTCCGTCTGTCTCGTCTCCGTCTCCGTCTCGTCTCGTCTCGTCTGTCTCCGTCTCCGTCTCGTCTCTGTCTCCGTCTCCGTCTCCGTCTCGTCTCCGTCTCCGTCTCGTCTCCGTCTCCGTCTCCGTCTCCGTCTCCGTCTCCGTCTCGTCTCGTCTCGTCTCCGTCTCCGTCTCCGTCTCCGTCTCCGTCTCCGTCTCCGTCTGTCTCGTCTCTCGTCTCGTCGTCTCGTCTCCGTCTCCGTCTCCGTCTCCGTCGTCTCGTCTCGTCTCGTCTCGTCTCCGTCTCGTCTCGTCTCGTCTCGGTCTCGGTCTCGTCTCGTCTCGTCTCGTCTCCGTCTCCGGTCTCTGTCGTCCGTCTCCGTCTCCGTCTCCGTCTCCGTCTCCGTCTCGTCTCGTTGTCTCGGTCTCGGTCTCGGTCTCGTGTCTCGGTCTCGGTCTCGGTATCGGTCTCGTCTCCGTCCCGTCTCCCGTCTCGTCTCCGTCTCCGTCTCCGTCTCCGTCTCCGTCTCCGTCTCGTCTCGTCTCCGTCTCCGTCTCCGTCTCCGTCCCGTCTCCGTCTCCGTCTCCGTCTCCGTCTCCGTCCCGTCCCTCGTCCCGTCCCGTCCCCGTCTCCGTCCCGTCTCCGTCTCCGTCCCGTCCCGTCTCCGTCCCGTCCCGTCTCCGTCGTCCCGTCCGTCCGTCCGTCCGTCGTCCGTCCGTCCCGTCCGTCCGTCCCGTCTCCCGTCCCGTCCGTCCGTCCCGTCCGTCCGTCCGTCCCGTCCCGTCCGTCCCGTCTCGTCTGTCTCCGTTCCGTCGTCCGTCCGTCGTCCGTCTCGTCTTGTCCGTCGTCGTCGTGTCGTCGTCGTTGTCCGTCGTGTCCGTGTCTGTCTCGTTGTCGTCGTCTCGTTGTTCCGTTGAGTTGAGTGTGGTGTGAGTGTAGTGTGGTGTGAGTGTGTTGTGTGTGATGTGTGTGTTTGGTGTGTGTGTATGTGTAAATGTGGGAGTGAAGTGTGAAGTGTGAGTGTGATTGAGTGTTGATGTGGGTAGTTAGTGTGTGAAATGTGCGTGAGTGATAGCATGCATGTGTAAATGTGAGGGTCGACGTGAAGTATTTCGTATTTAAACGTGTTTTCTTTTCTCCTGGGGCTAATTATAATTTGAAAGAAATCCAGCGGCAGAGAAAGGGGTTTATTAAGCGAAGTTTTTTGGTTTTTATCAAGTATTTTAATGAACTATTTAAATGTTTAAGTGTGTACATTTGTTTGCAATACCTGAATAACGATTAATTTGTTATAAAAAAATGTGGAAACGTATTTTTAAGAATAATTTGATTTTACATATTATTTCTTTATAATGTCTCTTAATTCGAAACAAAGCCCTTAATGCTGATTGAAAATTCTGAAACTCTATTGTCTATATTTATTTTTATAGAAGCGGGAGGCTTTGGAATTTATTTTTAAAATTAGCATTTACGGTCATCGCCACGAAAGATGACGTCGCATCATCAATTGATTGAGCATAGTAACGATACGTAGTTTACAATTACCAGCACTTATTCTGAACAGACATAATAGAGCACAAAAAAATATAGAAGGTGTTATGTATACGACTCAACTTACGACTACGTTGTTCGGTGTGTTACACGATAGTGAGCGTCAGCTGTATTTATATCATATCGTAGCCTTTTTGGAGAAAAAAATTGACGTCAGTAGTAATTGTCATTCTGTTTTGAATTGTCAAACTGCGTTAACAGCTGATAGAAAGTTTCAATTTAAGCTTATAATAATAAATCGGTTCTTTTTAGGACTATCCGTATGTCTATGCCTATACCTACACTGTCGCACATCTTAAATCTCAACCACAACCGTTGATTTTAAATTTGCTGAATTATTGTGAGTTAGAAAAACAACGTGGGTTCTCTAATTCCATTATCAGCTGTTTAAGGGGTAAACTATAACAAAACTTTGCTTTACATTAAATAATTTTATTAGACGAATTAAAAATAATATTGACGAGCCCCGGTAAAAAGCGAAAGCGTAAAAAACCTAAAACAAGTGATTTACCAGAATCTACCTTAACGTATTGCTTATTTCACATTTTTAGTGTAGAATAAAGCAAAACACACACACACACACACACACACACACACACACGCACGCACGCACACCCACATGCACGCACGCACGCACGAACGCACGCACGTACGCACACACACACACACACACATACAACGCGCGTTTTGAAAGTTCGATATAAACACGCTAAGGCGTGCTCTAGATGGGGCAGCAATAAAAAATTAATTTTGATATTTTTAATTTGTCATGTTTAAAAAATCGCAGTTGGCACATGCGACTGAGCAGGTTATTGAGTAAACACTTAAAATATGCGGTAATCATTCATGATAGATAAAAAGTGATTCATAATTTAGCATATAATCCAAAAACAGAATCAAAGTTTTTAATATTGGGGCACCCTATATATAAACTGCAAAATTTTCAGCGTTGGACATCATATATATATATATATATATATATATATATATATATATATATATATATATATATATATATATATATATATCATCATTCTATCATTTTGCGTTCATCTATTTGGCATTTACCAACAATCTGGCTACACTTTGCAAAGTGGCGTCTGTATATGGACGCCAGATTACAATCCTTAATAATTTTCTTGGTATGAGTGGTAGAGAAGCACCGTTGATAAAAGACAATTCTGATAGAATCTATAATACTCATTCTCAGTATGGGGCCTATTCCATACTCCTACGTTGAGATTTTTAAAACTTGTCGACGCCAAAATCGTGTAATTCGTAAAATTGTATACAAACTTAGTTCAGCACTTTGCCGTCACGGCGCTATTTCTAAATATACTTTTATTGTATTTATTCTGTACATTTACAATCTTTCAGGCGTCTTTAAATGGCAACACTGTAACACCAATTTCTAATATTCTTTCTTATTTAATTTGAAGTAATTTCATATTTACGGTCTACAGCCTTCTGGCGTCATTCTACCTAGATATACAATTGATATTACTTAACATCATTATGAACTCATACATGCATTATTTTGTAAATCATTCTGAAGTCATATATTAACATATATACATACTGTTTATTCTAAGCAAGATTAGCTACCTCATGCACCTCAAATACACCATTCTATGTACAGGCTGTCCCAAATTCGAGGGCAAGCATGGGATCTCGCTTATTATAAGAGATAGGATATAGGTTTAAATTCGGCACTTTTGCTAAATTCGATGCCGAGTAATAAGTTGAAAAGAAACTTGAGCTAACTCGAATGGATTTGGTTTTATGCTAAAAACTAAAAATTTCCATTTTCGTTTTTCGCGTTTGGCCACCTTATTATTAGGAATGTTCAAAATTCGATTAAACGTTATTAAGGCACTTTTACGCACAATACTAATACGGTATTAAAAATATTATGTGACGTTTCGTTTATTCTGAACCATCATCAGGTTTATTTTTTCTTATCGGGGTTAAGACATATTTTCTGGCGTTGCATGGAGAATGTTATGCTGATTTTAGCAATATATATAACACTTCATGGTTTGTTCGACTGGGAACTAAAATACTCTTAAATTAAAAACTAAATATTACATTATCACGATACCCATGAATCAAACAAAACTCAGGAGTTGGCTTTTGTCATGTCATTTTCTAATTGTAAAAGGGTAATAACTGCAAGATCCTTCGTGTTAGTGCTTTAAAATTTGCAAGTTTCTTTAGAATGTTTTCAAATTCAGAAAAACGAGACATGATAAGGATATTTTATTGCTGCAATAGAAATAGTGTCAGAGCAGATCAAAGATATTTAGAGGAATATCCGGAGAGGCAGCAACCAAACCAGAGATATTTTTAAAATTAGACCAAAATTTGCGAGAATTTGGATGTTTTCAGAAACCTTGAAATGCATATGGTAGCAGACTAGACAGAGATGCCGAAGAAGAAATATTACATCAGCTACTATTTGTTAGTATTATAGTAATTATAAGAATTTCCACTCGCTTCACTGCTAATTTCAGCAGACATTTTTTTGGAGAGTTATGACTTTATGTTATCCATCTTAGGTTAAGAAAATCCTTCAACATCTACCAGAGAAATAGAGCAAACTATTGAAGTGCCAAAACGACAGTTTGGCGAGTGTTAAAGCAACACCATTATAAACCATTTAAGTTACACGTTAGTCAACTCTTCGGCCTGGGGACGATATGAGACGGTTGGATTTTTGTAACCAACTTAATACCAAAATTCTGGAAAATCGCAACTTTCTCAATCAAATAATTTGACGGATGAGTGCAATTTTTCCACTAATGGAATGTTTAATCGTAATAACGAGCACTACTGGTCCGTTGAAAATCCACGAATTAACAAGCAAATGCGAGGACAAGGCCACCGGCGCTTTAATGTGGGTTGGAATCTGGAAGGATAGGCTCCTTGGGCCAATTATTTACGAAGGTATCCTAACGTCTCAACGCTACCTCGCATTTCTAACACACGAAATATCAGACCTTTTGGATGATGTTCCGCTAAACGAAAGATGGACTCTCTGGTGGCAAATGGACGGAGTTCCTACTCATAATGCTGCGATAATAAGTGAATATCTTAACGGCGAATTTCCTGATAAATGGATGGGAAATAGGGGACCACTTAGGTGGCCAGCAAGAAGTCCAGATTTAACCCTTCAGATTACTTCCTCTGGGGCTATTTAAAAATATGATTTATAAGACACCACCGCAAAATATAGAAGAACTCCAGAATAGGGTTGTTAATGAACTTCGTCAAATTCCCAGGCGAACCATTCAAAGAATCGTAAACAATTGTAAAGAAGAATTCGTTACTGAGGAGGAAACTTGTTCGAGCATTTATTATAATAATTTTTGTTTGTTTGTCTGTGTAATTATTTTGTTGTTACCTATCGATAAATTTGCGTTGTCGCTATTATGACCGTGTTGCATAGACCTACTTGTTTGAGTTGTTTGTAAATGTTTTTTTAAATTGTTTAACTGTTTTTATATTTTTTGGATGTTCCAACGAGTTTAACAAATTAAATAAGTAGAACTACTGTAATTATTCCTTACTGGATCCAAGAAGGCGGAATCTTGTTCTTCGTATTTTTCTCATTATTTTAGTTCGCAGTCGATCAAACCATAAAGTGTTATATATTGCTAAAATCAGCATAACATTCTCCATCCAACGACATAAAATATATCTTAACCCCATAAGAAAAATAAACCTGATGATGGTTTAGAATAAACGAAACGTCACATAATATTTTTAATACCGTATTAGTATTGTGCGTAAAAGGTGTCTTAATAATGTTTAATCGAATTTTGAAAATTCCTAATAATAAGGTGGCCAAACGCGAAAAACGAAAATCGAAATTTTTAGTTTTTTGACCATAAAACCAAATCCATTCGAGTTAGCTGAAATTTCTTTTCAGATTATTACTCGGCATCGAATTTAGCAAAAGTGACGAATTTAAACCTATATCCTATCTCTTATAATAAGCCAGATCCCCATGCTTGCCCTCGAATTTGGGACAGCCTGTACACACCAGAAAATAATAAAATTTACAGATAAATGTAAAAATTAAAAATGCAAATTGGTTAATATGTTTTACAGTTTTGTCATAGGTAGATAACTACGACGGTTGTTTGTATTAGTAATTTTGCTTGGGCACCAGTTGATTCGAACGTTACCAGATGATATAATCCAATGCAAAATTTACTTATTATTAACAGTTGAGATGACATTATTACCCTTATTTTAAAAGGGTGACTTTTTAAATCTCATTTCGGATTCGCTTCTATATTTGTGTGTACAAATATAAAAATCCGTTTAAAATTAATTAAATAACTTTGTACACCAAATTCATAGTTTTAATCGACACTCCATAGATTTAATTTTGAATTAGTATTTGTTTCAATTGTTAGAGGTAGATAGTTTAACCGAAAGTTTTACCGCGAAGTATATTCATCCTTGGATTTTGCTTAGTAAACCTCTAACGAACTGCAGAATGTAGATTAAGAAACAAGTGTCTTAATTTTGAATTACGTAGTAACTTGTTACGATGAGACCGTTTATTTATCAAAATTATTTTTAGTGCGACCAAGTTAAATTAGTACCGTTTAGGGCGTTTAGAAACCAGTTCTATTATTAACCTCGTGTCTGCGCATGCGCGCGTCTGTGCTTGTGCGTCAGTACATGCAAGCATGGGTGCATGTGTGTTTATCGTTTATCAAGACGTCCATGTCGCTGGCGTATTTGTACTTTTAGAACTAAAGTTCATGTCCATGTCCATAAACAGCACTACTAGTTCCTAATAATAGGGCGACACACAATGCTTCCACTGAACCTGTATCATTCTTTCCCTGTTGAAAATTTTATTGACTTTCAAAAGGCGGGGTTTTATGCAAGGCTGCTCTACATCTAATTCACTATACTTAAAAACGAATGTACGAAAAAGGTCGCGGACAATTGGTCGCGCGAAAAATGTCGCGACATTTGAACGCACATCAAAAGGTCGCCAGCGAAAAAGGTCGCGGACAAATGATCGCGTGAGAAAATGTCGCGTAGAAAATATAACTATTAAACATCCTCCACATTTTATCCAGGTTAGGACTGGCAGTTAATAACTGCCATGTTTAAAAGATTTTTTATGTTTTCATATTTTATGATTTTTTATTTTTTTTGTTGGTTCTTGCTTTTCTGCTTTTTATATTTGTACCTCGAAGTTATGAGCAACCGCCCTTAAATACTCCTAATGTGGATGATTGGCATATTATTGACAAATAGTTTTCTGTCGCTGCGCCGTATCTTTACAAATTTTTTGAGTGGCTGTTCGTTTCAGCTATGTAGTGTTCAATTTTCAAACAATGTAAACTTTCCTCTTTCTTTAACGAATTGATAAATTTCTACAAATTTAGATGTGCTGCATTTAACATAGAGGAAACACTATTGTGCCATCCTTCTGCAGAATAATTTGTATATGGTATGACTTCCTCTATGAATTCAAAACAATTCCAAAGATTTCTTGAAAACTGCGGTTGTCGTCTCTGGTGTCGTCGATCCAAACGATCTATACACTCACCTTCAAATTTAGAGTGTACTGAATGAAATCAACGTCGCGTCGCAGTGTTCCAGTCTGGTATTTATATAATTGTTAACAAAATTTAAATTTTTAGTGCCACCATTTGTCCGCGATCTTTTTCGTCGGCGCCCTTTTTCGCTGGCGATATTTTGAGGCGCGCTCAAATGTCGCGACAATTTTCGCGTGACCAATTGTCGGCGATCTTTTTAGCGACACCTTAACAAACATCCACGCCTAAAACAGGTTCGAACCAGGGACTTTCTTTGGATTGAATGGTGATGAAGATATTATAATTTTAAATAACTAAAAAGTGGAGAAAATAAATTCATCAAATTGTTTGTCTGATAATTAAAGTGGTTGAAATAGGCTGATTGTACCAAACTCAAAATTCTAGTACGCACCCATTATTCACTGCTTTCCTGTACTTTACCCTTACTTGATAAATGTATCTCTTCTACATTGGGAGCTATTTAAATAACATAAGTATTGTATTGATTTTATTTGAACATATATGAATAGACCTTGACGCTCATATGCTGTAATAATAACAATATGTATATCTTTAACTAAGTCAAAATGATCGGCTAGTCCTTTGGTGATAGAACATATATTTTCAAATTAGATGAAAGCAGACCTAAAACTGATTGCACATAAACTATTAATTGCAATATGTAGATGCCAATATGTTTGCAACAAGAACATTGTGTATATTTTAAACTAAGACGCCAAAATGAAACATTCATAAAATTTTTGGATAATATGAAAGCAGACGTCAAACTGGTTGCTCACAAACTATTAATATAAAATATATTGACGCCTAAATGTTTGCAACAACAACATTATGTATATTCTAATGAGATGCCAAAATGATTGCTTTGTTACATTAAGAGGGCATGTAACGCAGCAAGACGCCGTAATGATTTTAGGGCAGTACTTTAATGTACGGGTTCCAGAATGATTGTCAAACGTACAAAAATTATGTATATAGTAAAAAAGCTAGAAATATATGGAATAGACCATAGAACTTAGAAAAAATGCTGACCTATATACTTCAATAAAATATCAGAGAATATGTCGTTCTAGGTGACGCCAAATTAAGGAATTACGTACGGACGCAATAATGATTGCATGATGTATATATATATATATATATATATATATATATATATATATATTGTAGGTAGCACACTACGAAAATTTGATGAATACATTGAAAATATTCCGATTGAAATTGTTGTCGAAATAGCAAAAGTCAATTACTGAAGGTTATTATATAATAAGGGTTATTTGAGAATGGTTTGTGTTTCTTTGTTTTGTAAGAAATTTATGTAGGGTTGTAACTGAGGGCGGCCCCAACCAGATGTTTAAGTTGCAGGCAGAGAAAACTGCCTTTATCGAAGACAAGACAAATCACTAAATATGTTTATGAAAGCGGTTTGGAAATAAATATGTCACTATTATACAAGAAATTACACCGCGGTCAAAGCATGGGTTGTTCAGGGATTGAAATGTGATATTTGAAATACAGGGTTTCTACGGTTGATTGCACATGTTAATTAGAAATAATGTTTCTTTATATAATTAAAGTCAAAAGCGTTCACACGAAATAGTTTTATTACTTTTGTTAGTTGATATAGAAAATAGTGGGTGAGGGAAGAATAAAAACGGTTTTGTTGGTCTTAGAAAGGAGTCTGATTAGAATTTCAAAGCGAGCGGAGTAGATTTGAGTTCGATTCGGTGTTTGTTTTAATTAGAGTTTCTTTTCGTTGTTTTGTGTTAATCGATAAATCCGAGTATTTAAACATTTGTGCTGGTGAAAGCTTAAAAGGATAACTTCCATTGATAATGTAAGTAAAAGAAAAGATTTTACGTTTGTGAAATTACACAGAAAAGGTCATTCTACCTACTCATTTAAATTGTTCAAGCCAAACTGAAACCTGGACCTGCAAAACTGTTGTGGTCATTGTAATTGCGCAAGCATAGCGAAGGACGCTCTCTTTTCTCTCTTTATGTGTTCTATTTTGTGTATTGATAATTCCAACCTGTATTTAGAATGATAAAACCACAAACGATCATAGGTATAAAATCAGAAAAGCTGATCCAAATGATCTATATCTATACAACGTCCCTTTTGTTACCGTTATATGCCTATATGTCTATATTTTTGTGTTTTGTTTTATGCCTAAGAGGAATTGAGAGCGTTATTATCTTGCATTTGTAATGATACGTACTAATCATGTGGGTGAATCGGTGTTGCAGGACTTTATGTAAGAGGTTATACTTTGAATGGCTTTTTCTGTGTAATCCATTATATCATTCATTGTTACTGTACATGGGTATCATTTGTTGTGCTTGTATCCACAAATTTGTATGTGTAACGTACTTGCCCTCTTTCATTTGTGTCTACTTAAATAATCTGTAACCTGTTAATTTTCTGTTGTTATTTTTTTTATGTAGGTTGAATTTGTAATATGTATTACTAGAGTGCTTAATGTATTTTGTTGTTAATAACCGTCCTGATTGGTTAAACAAAAGGGACACACGATCGGGATTACACTTTTCCTTTTCTTTTTTAGATTGATTGACGATCTTATTGTGGATACGATTACACTGTTTATATTTATTGCCTTTATGTGTAGTTATAGAAATTGCCTTGCATTTTATTTTGGTGATAGTTAAATTTTGTAAGGTACGCCTTTTAACTTGATTTAATGATGTCCTTTGTTGTTTTTTGTGTTCTGTTTATGTCCGGTAGTCCCACACCCGGTATAATGCTTTATATGTAATTATTTAACTAAAAGCAGACAGGAATTGGTTCCAAAAGGATCCCCTGTTTGTTATTTATTACTTGTTTATTTTGCTTTAATTTTAATACCATTTATAGACCTGATTTTATGTTTATTTGTGACTAAACGTCGATTTAGGCAATGTGATAGATTTTGTACGCCTTTAATGCCGATAGAGTAGTGTTGATACCTATTTAACCCTTTGATTGTGATTCACTTGTGTTATCTGATCTTTGTTTTTCTTTGTGTGATTATTATCGGAATAAAGGGAGTTTTCTTGGTGATTCTTTTCTCCCGATGTAAATAGGATGACGAGCGAATCGCCAGGTAGCGCAACTCGTTTATCTCAATTACAGTTTTGTTTCATTTAATTACCTGCCACCTTATGCAACAAATTAACCTTATCCGACCCTATCTCCTGCGCATTACACAACGTAGGTTATTTGCCCCTAGACGATCACTGTTTTTTTTATCAGGTTAGAATTTTGCGAGTTCAAGATCAGCTTTGTAAATCAACTCTGATTATTTAATTACGGCCAGTAAGGAGATTTAAGCTATTAATTGGAGTAAGCCTAACATTAGCCGACGTAGCATCATTCTCAGTGACATCAATTTAAGCAATTAATAAAAGCATCTTATCAGTCAAATTAAGATGCATCCTTTAGCTATTGTTTTGTCTCTTGAATTTGCATTAGTGCGAACAAGTACAAATTACACTTTTCATGAGAGTGTTCGTCTGGGTTACGACAATATATATATATATATATATATATATATATATATATATATATATATATATATATATATATATATATATATATATTATTTAATAAAAAGATTTTCAAACTGAAGGTTGTTGAATTTATAAGACCTCAGTCAGAAAACTGACAATAATAAAACACAAAATTGCAACTGTGGTGCTGAACACAAATTAAACACATCAGTTGGCTTCATCGTCCAATAATCTTCTTCTGATGAACTGTCACGTCATTGTTACCAGGATATATATATATATATATATATATATATATATATATATATATATATATATATATATATATATATATATATACAGGGTTCCCCATTTTAGACTATACAATTTAAAAGTCGAATAAAACTTTCTAATCAAAGTAAATTAACTTTTAATGGACTAATATGTAGCTTATTCTTTGGGATTTATGACTAAAGTAAATAACAATTCAAGTTTTAAAGATCATGTCTTCCAAATGCCCTCCTTCGACTTCAATGCATTTTTGAATTCTAAGTTCAAAATTTATCATCACTGGCGAAGCAAATCTCCATTTATTCCTGCAATTTCATTTCGAATCTGCTCCTTCAGCTCCGGAATTGTTGCGGGACGACTTGCAAAAACTTTTGCTTTAGGTATCCCCAGAGAAAAAATCGGGGTCGTTAAATCAGATCTCAGCCAATTCAAATTTCCAAATCGAAATTATACGGCCGTCAAAAAATCTCGCAAAATTCTCATAGTGTTTCTGGCTGTGTAGCCGTTGCTCCATCTTGCTGGAATAATATGGCGCCATTTAGTCCTCGTCTAATTAGTTCTGGGATAAGAAACGTTTGCAACACGTTTATGTAGCGTTCGGAATTAACTGTAACAGAACGGTTATTTTCATCCTCAAAAAATAAGGACCGATAATTCCAAATGATGCTACACCGCACCAAACAACGACTTTTGGACTGTGGAGGTTTTGGTAAACAGTTTATATATATATATATATATATATATATATATATATATATATATATATATATATATATTATTTAATAAAAAGATTTTCAAACTGAAGGTTGTTGAATTTATAAGACCTCAGTCAGAAAAACTGACAATAATAAAACACAAAATTGCAACTGTGGTGCTGAACACAAATTAAACACATCAGTTGGCTTCATCGTCCAATAATCTTCTTCTGATGAACTGTCACGTCATTGTTACTAGGATATATATATATATATATATATATATATATATATATATATATATATATATATATATATATATATATATATATATACAGGGTTCCCATTTTAGACTATACAATTTAAAAGTCGAATAAAACTTTCTAATCAAAGTAAATTAACTTTTAATGGACTAATATGTAGCTTATTCTTTGGGATTTATGACTAAAGTAAATAACAATTCAAGTTTTAAAGATCATGTCTTCCAAATGCCCTCCTTCGACTTCAATGCATTTTTGAATTCTAAGTTCAAAATTTATCATCACTGGCGAAGCAAATCTCCATTTATTCCTGCAATTTCATTTCGAATCTGCTCCTTCAGCTCCGGAATTGTTGCGGGACGACTTGCAAAAACTTTTTGCTTTAGGTATCCCCAGAGAAAAAATCGGGGTCGTTAAATCGGAGATCTCGCCAATTCAAATTTCCAAATCGGGAAATTATACGGCCGTCAAAAAATCTCGCAAAATTCTCATAGTGTTTCTGGCTGTGTGAGCCGTTGCTCCATCTTGCTGGAATAATATGGCGCCATTTAGCCCTCGTCTAATTAGTTCTGGGATAAGAAACGTTTGCAACACGTTTATGTAGCGTTCGGAATTAACTGTAACAGAACGGTTATTTTCATCCTCAAAAAATAAGGACCGATAATTCCAAATGATGCTACACCGCACCAAACAACGACTTTTGGACTGTGGAGGTTTTGGTAAACAGTTTGAGATTTTTATCAGTATTAATATTTATATTTATAATATATCAAATGATAAATATTGATTTCAATAGCAAATAGAATTTCTCAAACTGAAGTGTTGTTGAATTCTTAAAGCACCTCTAGTCAGAATCACTGACAATAATAGACCATAAATTGAATGTTTGAACAGCAAATTTAAACACATCAGATTGGCTTCATCGTCAATAATCTATCTTCTGATGAACTGTCACGTCATTGTTACCAGGATATATATTATATATATATATATATATATATATATATATATATATATATATATATATATATATATATATATATATATATATATATATATATATATATATCAGGGTTCCCCATTTTAGACTATACAATTTAAAAGTCGAATAAAACTTTCTAATCAAAGTAAATTAACTTTTAATGGACTAATATGTAGCTTATTCTTTGGGATTTATGACTAAAGTAAATAACAATTCAAGTTTTAAAGATCATGTCTTCCAAATGCCCTCCTTCGACTTCAATGCATTTTTGAATTCTAAGTTCAAAATTTATCATCACTCGGCGAAGCAAATCTCCATTTATTCCTGCAATTTCATTTCGAATCTGCTCCTTCAGCTCCGGAATTGTTGCGGGACGACTTGCAAAAACTTTTTGCTTTAGGTATCCCCAGAGAAAAAATCGGGGTCGTTAAATCGGAGATCTCGGGCCAATTCAAATTTCCAAATCGAAATTATACGGCCGTCAAAAAATCTCGCAAAATTCTCATAGTGTTTCTGGCTGTGTGAGCCGTTGCTCCATCTTGCTGGAATAATATGGCGCCATTTAGCCCTCGTCTAATTAGTTCTGGGATAAGAAACGTTTGCAACACGTTTATGTAGCGTTCGGAATTAACTGTAACAGAACGGTTATTTTCATCCTCAAAAAAATAAGGACCGATAATTCAAATGATGCTACACCGCACCAAACAACGACTTTTGGACTGTGGAGGTTTTTGGTAAACAGTTCGTGAGGATTTTCTACTCCCAGTATCTAAAGTTTTGCTTGTTAACAACACCGTCCAAATGAAAATTTGCTTCGTCGCTCATTAGCAAATTATGAATTTCTCCACGATGCTGATGTAAAAATTCTTCACAAAATGTCACCCTCGCTCCTTTGTCTAGATCACTGAGATTATGCGCCATTTGATATTTATAGGGTGAAATTTTATATCTTTATGCAGAATTCTGTGGAGACTTCCTTAGATATTCCTAGGGCAAGTGATTGCCGATTAGCCGATCTCTTAGGACTTCTTGTAAAGGCAGCTCTCACTTGTTCAATATTTTCAGGCGTACGCACCGTTCTTCGACGTCCAGGTTTTTAATGTTTTGCACAGAGCCATTTTCACGCCAATGACGAACCCACGCCGCAATTGTAAAGCGTGTTGGTGCATCGCCCTATTATTGTTTCCAAACTGCCGTCGAAATGCACGCCGAACTTCTTCAAATGAACCAGTTCTAATGTAGACTTCCACAGAAAACACACGCTCTTGAATCGAATAATTCATAATGCAATGAAAATTGTTAAACTGGAGCAATTATATCGTTTGCGTATAACGCATATTTGACAGAAACACTTAGGTCGTTGTTTATAGACAGCCCTCCTTGATCTTTAAAACTTGAATTGTTATTTACTTTAGTCATAAATCCCACAGAATAAGCTACATATTAGTCCATTAAAAGTTAATTTAATTTGATTGGAAAGTTTTATTCGACTTTTAAATTGTATAGTCTAATATGAACAGTATATATATATATATATATATATATATATATATATATATATATGTATTATGATTGTGGACCTGAACAGGCTAAATTTGGCCTATCGTGCCAAAGCACTCAGGAACACTTAGGAGGATGGATAGAGGGATAATGAATTGCCAATAGATGCCTATGAACAGCTACCTTAAATTTTCTCATATCATAAGTGAGAGGAAAACAGGAACTAGGAGATCGTTCCAGAGTTTAGAAGCCGTGTAGAAAAATGTGGATTGCGCCCGTTTGGTACGACAAGTGGAGATTTGTACTGCATACTGATGATGTGAATGAGCGAACCGAGTGTTTCTCGCAAAGATAGCCGAGATGGCATCAAAAATATAATTCAGCAGCACAATAGCCGTTGTAATAACGATAATACAAATAAAGAACTCAAACCATCCTTCTATGCTCAAGGGACTGTATGTGAGGAGTTAAGGACGGTATTTTATAAGCCTAATCGCTCTCTTTTGAATACGATCAACGATATCGAGAGCGTATTGAGTACTAACAGAGGTGAGAATTATATTCAGATGAGGCCGAATTGGGGCCTTATACAGCAGAAGTTGTCGAGAGGTAAAGTACTGCTTAGATCTGTACAAAAAGCCTATTTTACGAGCAGCTGTTTTGGTAGCTGACAGAAGATGGTCAACCCATGAGAGATTTGAAGATACAGTCATACCCAACAGAGTAATAGAGTCTGAAAACTTAAGAACTGAGCCATTCATACTTACAACAGGAAATGATCGACCTTTTTGGCGGACACAAGGCAACACTGAGTTTTGTTAGCATTAAATTTAACTAGATTATTGCTTCCCCATTCGAGAATACGTTGAATGTCTTTGTTGATTGAATTTGCCATTTCAGCTTTAATTTCTTGATTTGACGTAGAAGGTGGATTATCACTATGAGTAGACTGAGATGAACTACAGTGAAGAGTGCTATCGTCAGCAAAGCAATGGATGGGGTTAGTTCTTGAAGAGATAAGGTCATTTATGTACAGCAGAAACAGTGTAGGCGCTATAACGGATCCCTGTGATCCTCCCGCGTTAATGCTAATTTCTTTTGAAAAAAGCCATCAACTACGACACGCATTCGTCTTTCATCAAGGAAACTAGAAACCTAGTTGATAAGAATATTATTTAACCAAACGAGGTGAGTTTGGCAAGTAAACACTTATGCCAAACTTGGTCAAATGCCTTTGAGATATCTAAAGCGACTACAACTGTTCAATCGGACTGCTCTACTGTATTGTTCCAAACTTGGGTCACATATGAAAAAATCACCTGTTGAACGACTTTGCATAAACCCATATTGGTGGTCACTAAGGAGTTTGTTAGTTTTAAGGAACGTGAGCAGTTGCTGATTGATGGCTTATTCCATGATTTTAGACAAAATGGAAGTGGTCGTAGTTATATATATATATATATATATATATACATATATATATATATATATATATATATATATATATATATATATATATGTATATCTTTGTGTTCACTTCACATTAATTATTAATCTGATAAGTTATAATTAGAGTTAATACAATAATTTTTAATATGCCGTTAATTTATTTCTTTTTAGATATACCGTTTTCATAATATTTTAACAAACAAAATATTTTAAGTCTGTAGCTGTCACACAATTCAGGTACGTACACTATCAATTAGTATTTCAATTTATTCTTATTATTGTAGTTCACAATAAATTTTGATTATTCTGTAAATCCAAACAGCGTAACGTAAAACAAACATTTTGCATTTAATTAACTGAACAATTCATTCTCAAAATAATTTTACATACTGTTAAATAAATAAGGTTCAAGAAAATAAATACATTTAAATTATATATATATATATATATATATATATATATATATATATATATATATATATATATATATATATATATATATACAAGGTGATTCATAAGTAATGGGCCAAATTGTAACTACACGTTCAGAAGGCAAAATAATAATAATTTGCTTAACAACCATGGATCTAAGTCTGCTCCTTACTGAGATACAGGATGTTAAAGTGAAAAATAAAATAGATTATTGTTAATAGATAAGCTAGTTTTCTAGATAATGACTTGAAAATTGGGTGTGAAGTAGTTTTTAGTAAGGACAAACAAGAATATGTGAGAGGATTTGAGTTAACTGGTAGATGCCGTCACATACGCCATATTGAATAGATGAATTCAGCTACAAATTTTTGTCTCTCATTAATCTATAACTTACTTATTTAATTTGGATAGCTTCGTCATTTCTGTATAAAAAAGGTATTCTTTGTTGGTCTTCAAAATATTGTTTTCTAAATATTTGAATTTTACTAATTCACCGTATGCCCCCCACCTGTTGTACTTTACATTTACCTAATCGTAATTGATAATTGATAATAATATTAAAATGAAATGATAAAAAATTAAAGTAATAAAACACACTTATTTTATAAATTATTATACGATAGTTAATAAAAGAAAGACAACATTGGAACAAACTTGAACTAGAACCACTTACGAGAACTCTTTTACCTAAAACCTACATCATAATCTTAAAGTTTTGTGAAGTTTATTAATTAACCCACTCGTTTTTTACTTAAATTCGTTTCTATCCAAACTAAGCGTTATTAATCAAAGCTAGGCCTATTGGGTGCGGAATAAAGTACCCAACATCTTTTAGATTTGTAATTACACTAATATGTTTCAAAGTTTCAGAGATATACGTCAAAACTGTTATCTCAAAATTATTATTACATCGTTAACGTATATGTATAAATAAAGTTTTTATATCAATTTAGCATTTCAAAATTTTTAATAAAAATCTATGTTCCATATGTCCTCCGTTTTCTTGGAGGCACAACTGAAGGCGGTTTTGAAAAGACCTTGCTACTCTTCTTAACGTGTCTGACGTAATGCTCTCAAACGCGTTCCTTATTCTTTGTTGCATATTTTCTTGTGTAGTTGGTGGCTCTTGGTAAACGATTTCCTTAACGTATCCCCATAAAAGAAATCGATTTTAACTAAATCGGGGATCAGGGTCGCCAGAAAGAATGCACGAAGAGGGTCCCTGACGTGAACGGAATAAACGGCGTGGCTCCATCGTGCCACATTACATTCCACTCTTGGCAGTTACTGGTAAACTTGTACATAGATTTTGCAAATGATTTTACAAAGAATGAAGATACATAGCTCCTCAAATCCCGTAAAAAAGTAAGGCCCAATTACATGTTCACCAATAATTCCGGCCCTAACATTTAATGACCATTTATGTGTTGATGTCGACCTGCCTGAAAATCCTCGGATTCTGATCTAAATAGTAGTGAAAGTTAAAGCGATTCATAAATCCATTTTGTGGAATGTGGCTTGATCTGAAAACAAAACCTTATCAAAAAATTGTAACATATCAATTTTATGTTGAGCTCAATTGCAAAATACGATACATCGCTCCAAATCCATACCAAATAGTTGTTGATGAACTGGATATGATACCCATGAAAACGGTTATCCTTTAAAATCCTTTGAACGCTTCATTCACTGACACCTACAGCAGAACTAAATTGTTTTTTAACTAACTCTTAACTGGTTTTGTATGATCTCGTTTGTATAAATCTTTGTAATAAATATTACAGGCTTCACTTGTCTGGATGTCTTCGTTCGGGATAACGCTCTGCATAAACAGATTCTTTTGCATTCCGCTGGTATAAAATTCTATCTACAAGCCCATCTGTCTGGTATATAATTACCGCTTAAAAAACAGTTGTAAATAAATAATAAAATTTAGAAACTCGTAACTAATAATGTACAAAACATATAGTTGATACATAAATTGAAACGTTCATGTTTATTTATTCGACAGTTACCTCGCATTTTTTCCATGGCCAGCTATTAGATGCCTTATCTTATTTTTCGCAAGAAAGTATCGTAACGGTAGTTTTTTACTCACCTTAGATTACGCTTCATGTCCAACGTATTTTAACGTAGTAGAAGAGCGTATTAAAAAAAAAGATACTAGTTCGATTATAAAAAATATCATTTAAATATTAAAATTTGTTGTAAGTGGTATTATTAATATTAGAAATCTTTGTCTAATAACAACTTTTCATGAATATCTCTGAAACTCGGAAACATATCAATATAATTACAAATATAAAAGGTGTTGCATACTTTATTCCGCCCAATAGGAATAAAATATATAGGTGTTCCTTTACAAGATATAACTTTTACTAGTTTTAATTAATAACGGGTAGTTTCGGATAAAGACGAGTTTAACTAAGAACGAGTTAGTCTGGGTATAGGAATGCTTAATAAAATTGACAGAGTAGCAAATAAGCTATACCATACCGATGAAAAATACGGGGTCTTCTATTTGAAAATTTCGAGAAAATCTACGATTCTCGTTTTGGACCATACTGTATAGAACTTTCGATATTTCGTGTAGCCAAAGATACAGAGTGATCAACACATGACAATTTTAGATAAAGAAATTATCATATCTTTGAAAGCACTCGGTATAAAATGCTGAAATTTTACGAAGCGAGGAGAATTAAAATCTGGAATAATATATAGGGTGCTCCATTAAAACTGTATAAGTTTGTGTGTCATGGACCACCTTGTATTTATAAAAATATTTTTAAAGTATGCTGTCTAGCAAAATTTTATTGCTCAATTTTCATATTTCTTGATACGCCAACGTTCCGAAAATTTGCAGTTTATACACAGGGTGCCTCAATATTAAAAAACTCTAAAAGTTATGTTTTTATAAATAGAATCTACCCAGTTTGATTTTATATTTGGATTCTATGCTAAATTATGAATCACCTTTTTATCTATCATGAATGATTACCGCATCTTTTAAGTGTTTACTCAACAACCTGCTCAGTCGCATGTGCCAACTGTGATTTTTTAAACATGATAGATTAAAAATATCAAAATTCATTTTTTATTGCTGCCCCATTTTACCTATTTAGAACACGCTTTAGCGTCTTTAAATCGAACTTTCAAAACGCGCGTTTTTGAAGTTACCATGCCAACATCAACAACTCAAGAAACGTGAAGTCTAAATGACAATTTTTGATTATTGATCTGACAGGAGCACCTTGTAACGTCAAATAAAGTATTTTGAACTAAAATATGACAAATTTAAATAAATGTAATTTACAGGGCTTTAAATAAAAGCGATCGGTAGGTAATAGTATATTACATACCAAGGTAGAAAGTGTTCCATTCCGTCGAGAGAAGTATAATTCACCGAGAGGCATATGTCGATATTTTCTCTTCAGTGTACATAATTACGAATCTCCATGTATATATCTTCATCGTCTGCAATTAAACATTTAGGAAACCGCTTGTGTCAAGAAAAAGCTCGTATGTTAATGAATTTAGTACCGTTGCAAAAGCGTGGCCATGACGTCATGAAGTTAAATAAAGTGGCGTGCAAGATGTGCAAAATTTTATCTTGAAGGATTGAGAATGGAGGTAACTTTGGTTATCGCATGCTGTTAGTAATCTGGTCTACCTTTCATGTAATTGAAATGAAGCAACATCTGATTTAGTGGTTTGAACTTACATTTCGTTTATTTGTACGTTAGTGAAGATAATTGTAAACTTATTTTATGAATGGGAAATGAAATTCTCAAACTACAGTTCGTTTTAAGACAAAGTTAGCATATTTAAAAGAGATACATAAGAATCTTTTGCTTAGATATGGCAACGCAGCACTTTGTAAAGACGCGCTTAAAATATATCAATTACTGCAGTGTTTATTCCGTAACTTTCTTGTTACAGAAATAATATTATCCTATTTACATTTTGAAAATTATGAGACAAAAGCTTTTCAGTGGGGACAAATAAAATATTTCAATTTTGAGTACACCGTCGTAATCTACGCTAAAATTATATAAATAATGTTTGAGTATTGTTTTTTATAACAACTTCTAGAAATAGAAAAAATTGACAATTGAGGATAGCGAACAAATCAAGAGAGGTAGAAAAGCCACAGAAGGTATCCTTTCAGATACGATCTATCACTTCCAAATCAGTTTTGTGTACCTCTGCTCGCCAACCTGAAAGCTAGAAGCGGTGCATATACAAACGCCAATCAAAATAGAAAAAGAAGGAAAAGCAACAAAGCAGACCTTACAGCGAGAGATTTCCGGATAAATATATTATCCCAAAAACTCAGGATAAGCAACATTCCAATACCGCACTCATTACATAGAACCATTACACAAATTGACAGGGCAAGTGAATACAAGGAAGAAGACAAAACCACTGTTGGCTTTGGAACCTGGAACGTCGCCTCGTTAACAGGAACGGAAATAGAAATAACGAAGCAAATGGAATGTAGAAATCCTTGGTACTAGTGAAACAAAAAAAATGGCAAGGAGAATGAAATTATATCTTAACATACAGATGTATGGTCCAGTAGAAAGTCGGATGGAAGAATTTTACGGTGACAAGGCAAAGAAAGTACACAACGAATAATTATTAAAGGGATTGGAACGCAACAATTGGGAGAGATGGAAGTAAAGGTCTGGACTACCCCAGATAGTATGGAAAACAAACGCTGAATAGAAATGGGAGGAGACGAGGATGCTGAAATGTTGCATTACCAATATTTTAATGGCTAGTAACTTGTTTCGTGCTGAAAATTGGAAAATAATAGTACATTTGTGTCTGAAGGAGAAGATAAAAGTGTAATAGACTATATAGTAATAATAAAGATAAGATAAACAAATCCACTCAAAGATGAAAAATGTCCTGACAATACCATTCGTAGAATTAAGGACGCAACATAGACTAACAAGGGCGGAAATTAGTAAATGTCATGCAGAGCGAGCCAAAAAGGTGTACGACAAAACAGAAATACATAAACTAAAATTGGAAATTGGTTGCTCTTACCCAATGAGGATTTTCTGACGACCAGTAATGGAATTGTGGCGATTAACGATTCCATTGTTTGAAAAATTACTTTCATCAGACCACGATACGACCTAGAAAATTAGGTCTTGCATATGTTCCATAAAAACTCCGGTGATAAAATTAAGTCTGCGATCTTGATCTCCTGCATGCAGTCCATGTACCAAATGAATTTTAAATGGTTTGAATTTATTAGATTTTAATATTTTATGGACAGAACCAACTGATACGGCACACTCTTCAGAAATAGATCTCACAGACACATGAGATTATAAGCTAACATGCTAATACACCGACGGTGTTGCTTCATCTGTTGCTGTCTTTGTGCGATTCTCGCACTTATGGTGAGAAAATGACCGGTTCCCTCAAATATTTGCTACACGAACAAATGTATTTTTCCGGGATGTCGTCGATCGGGAAACCTGGCAGCATACAATACTTGTGCAGCCCTGCATTTTCTACATTCACCATAAATTATTACCATATCAAAATATTCTTTGTTAGAAAACGTAAACATAATTATGGAATTTGAAGATGCACAGACGATTTTCAAAACTGAAACTGTAAACTGACAGAAACTTGACAGACACTTCATTACGCGTTCTTTTCATGAATGATAAATGTTTCACAGATTCTTAATCAACGACTGTGATAAGTTGGTCCTTACAATTTACTGTACAGCGTATCGCATTATTTCGGCGTATCTGCATTATTTTTGTGGAAGAACAATCTTTTATCTTTCATTTGGTATAAAATTTGCTATTTTGTCTGTATCACTCAAATGTTATGAGCACTTCCTGAAATTACGTTTTGTGCTAAAATTCCAAGGATTATTTTTTATCAGAAACTGCAAAAGATAGGTTGGTAGGAGTCTTAATAAAAGTCACCACAAAATGTCATAGAATCCAAAATGAAATAAAAATAGGGCATTGCATTTGAAAAATTGAAGTGAGATGCGCACCTGGCGGTGATGGGCGTTGATTCAAATCTTTGTGCCAACAAATGTGCGCCCTTACAGATATTTACAAAAATATTTTTATAATTTAATAATCTTCATCCGACTCGAGATATTGCACTGTCCCATTCCTCGCTGAAAGTTATATATATATATATATATATATATATATAAATACATGTAGAATTAGGCAACTGTAAGCGGATCATAATCCTTACTATTACAAATACGAAAAATGTCTTATATAAAAGTTGCACAGTCATAAACCAACGTTTAAAAATTATTTTCAGAAATGGGGACTTCGGTTATACCGGAAATTCATGCCAACTTTGTTATTTTAAATATAACAACCTATATATTATTACATTTTGTAATTCCTCGTTGAATTTAAAGGTCACTTTAATAACCATACTATGGGTCTATGTCGCATTGCTTTTGAGTTATTTGACATTTTTTGTAGAAAAATGACGTTTGCCGAAAACTTTAAATATCTCGAAGACGGATACCGATAGAAAGATGTGGCTTTCGTTTTTACTTCGAAAAGTACCGCACATTCTCATTCTTGCCAAAAATCTTGCTTTTAGAATTCAATAATTTCTATCGCCTGAAAATATTTTCTTTCAAACATGGATAACTTGATTTTTAAATGGAACTATCATATTTTCTTACATCGGCGGATGCAAATTAAATTTCCTTTCCATTGATGTAACATTACGATATTTTGGAGTGATAGTTTTCGAGATATTCACATTTATCTAATTTCAGTTTTATTGCGCATTGCTTTGAAACGTTTGTCAATTATTTTTAACAACTGATAAAAAAAGTCTTGCTTTTACAATTCAATCATTTCTATCGCTGAAATAACTTTTTCAAACATGGATAACTTGTTTTTGAATGCACAAGTAATACAATAAATACTCAAGAATTAAGAACACAAAACTCAAAAGAAATACACAGAAATACATAAGGAATGAACAATAAATACATAAGGATTGCACAAGTAATACCAAATAATTAGTTAAGCTTACAAGAAATAGAAGAAATTACAAGAAATACACAATACATACAAGGAACGATCAATAAAATACATAAGGACAATTACTTAACGATTACAGAAGATATACAAATGAATGCAAGAAATACAGGTTATCCTGTTGACACGTTCCCTCGTTTGATACTGCACGCGTCTGGTGTTGTAAAACGTTGTAACAACTTTTGAAAGGCTGTTTTTCGGATCTTCGTTCAGGATACCGTATCGCATAAATCCTTGACGCCAATAACGCATTTCTTTGGCATTCTCCAAGAATGAAAGTCATGTCGATCAACTCTGCGTCGGACAACAACATTTTAATGGAAATGTCTTTAGAAACACTTAAACTGATACACAAGACAGCAAAGCACAACAGAAGCTCGAGAAACTGACGTTTCTTATCAGTTGTTTAAAACAATTGACAAACGTTTTCAAGCACCGCGGCAATGCGCAATAAACTAAAATTAGATAAAATGTGAATATCTCGAAAACTGTCACTCCAAAATACGATAATGTTACATCAATGGAAAGGAAATTTAATTTCCATCCGCTGATGTAAGAAATAGGGTGGTTTCATTTAAAAAATCAAGTTATCCATGTTTGAAAAAATTATTTTCAGCGATAGAAATTATTGAATTATAAAAGCAAGATTTTGGCAATGAATGAGAATGATGCGGTACCCTTTCGAAGTAAAAACAAAGCCCATTCTCTACCTGTATCCGTCTTCGAGATATTGAAAGTTTTCGAGGCACTGAAACGTCATTTTTCTACAAAATGTCAAATAACTCAGAAGCAATGCAGTAAACCCATAGTATGGTTATTAAAGTGACCTTTAAATTCAACGAGGAATTCAAAATGTAATAATATATAGGTTGTTCTATTTAAAATAACGAAGTTGGCATGAGTTTCCGGTATAACCGGAAGTCCGCCATTCTGAAAATAATTTTAAAATGTGTAGATTATGACTGTGGACAACTTTTATATAAGTCATTTTTTCGTATTTGTAATAATAGTAAGGGAGTTATGAGCAATCCCTTAAGTGGACCACCTATATATATATATATATATATATATATATATATATATATATATATATATATATATATGTTGTGTGATTGTGTGTGTATATGTCCAACGTTCCGAAAATTAATCAGTTTATAACAGGTGCAATATTAAAAAACTCTAAAGTTACGTTTTATAAACAGAATCTACCCATTTTGATTTTATTTTGATTCTATGCTAAATTATGAATCACCTTTTTCTATCATAAATGATTATCGCATCTTTTAGCTTTTACTCAACACTGCTCATTCGATGTGCTAACTGGAATTTGAAACATGACAAATTAAAAGCAAAAATTCATTTTTTTATTAGCAATTTTACCTATTTAGAGCACGCCTTAGCTGTTTAAATCGAACTTTGAAAAACGTGCGTTTTTGAAGTTACTATGCCAACATCAACAACTCAAGAAACGTCAAGTCTAAATGACAATTTTTGATTATTGATCTGACTGAGCACCCTGTAATGTCAAATAAAATATTACTAACAAATTCAAAACCTTTATTTAAACATTATTTACATTTTATAAATGAAAATATAAAGTACAGTTAGTATTATAGTATATTAATTTATTTCATATTTTACATTAACTTAGTTCCATTTGTGTATATAATAATATTTATAATTTCAAGTGCTTAGATATGGCAAGCAGCTCATTGTAAAGACCCGTTAAAATATATCAATTACTGCAGTGTTTATTCCGTAATTCTTGTTTAAGAATAATATTATCCTATTTACATTATTGAAAATTATGAGACAAAAGCTTTTCAGTGGGGACAAATAAAATATTTCAATTTTGAGTACACCTCGTAATCTACGCTAAATTATATAAATAATGTTTGAGTATTGTTTTTATAACAACTTCTAGAAATAGAAAAAATGACAATTGAGGATAGCGAACAAATCAAGAGAGTTAGAAAAGTCCACAGAAGATATCCTTTCAAATACGATCTCACATCCATATTAGTTTTTGTGTACCTGCCGCCAACCTGAAAGCTAGAAGCGGTGCATATACAAACGCCAATCAAAATAGAAAAGAAAAGAAAACAACAAAGCAGACCTTACAGCGAGAGATTTCCGGACAATATGTACTATCCCAAAAACTCAGGATAAGCAACATCCAATACCGCACTAATTACATAGAACGATTACACAAATTGACAGGGTAAATGAATATAAGAGAAGAAAAAACCACTGTTGGCTTTGGAACCTGGAACGTCGCCTCGTTAACAGGAAAGAAATAGAAATAACGAAGCAAATGGAATCTAGAAATCCTTGGTACTAGTGAAACAAAAAAAATGGCAAGGAGAATGAAATTATATCTTAATATACAGATGTATGGTCCAGTAGAAAGTCGGATGGAAGGATTTTACGGTGACAAAGCAAAGAAAGTACACAACGTAATAATTATTAAAGGGGATTGGAACGCAACAATTGGGAGAGATGGAAGTAAAGGTCTGGACTACCCCAGATAGTATGGAAAACAAACACTGAATAGAAATGGGAGGAGAGGAGGATGCTGAAATGTTGCATTACCAATATTTTAATGGCTAGTAACTTGTTTCATGCTGAAAATTGGAAAATAATAGTACATTTGTGTCTGAAGGAGAAGATAAAAGTGTAATAGACTATATAGTAATAATAAAGATAAGATAAACAAATCCACTCAAAGATGAAAAATGTCCTGACAATACCATTGGTAGAATTAAGGACGCAACATAGACTAACAAGGGCGGAAATTAGTAAATGTCATGCAGAGCGAGTCAAAAAGGTGTACGACAAAACAGAAATACATAAACTAAAATTAACTAAGCATGCGAAAAGATATGCAACAGTAACTGATGCAGAATTAGAAAGGAGACAATTAAACTATGTAGGTTTCGACGATAAACGGAGAACCTTCAACGACATCATAGGAAACCAAGTATAGGTAGCGAACCGCGAAAATTTTATTATTATTAATATTATTGTTCAAATCGCAATTGTTGCCGCGATAGAAGGTTAACGGTGTTTGATATATTTTATTTTATATAGTATGATAATGTTTTCTGGATATTTTATTTCTGTACTTTATGTAATTGATTAAAAATTATTAATTATAAAATTACATCAGTTCTTGAATTTCGATAGCGCAGTTGATTAGCGCGGCACTCTAGCAAACTACAGGTCATAGGTTCAAACCCTGCTTGAGGTAAACTTTTATTTATGTATTTAATAAAATTAATAATAATTTTTAATTACATATTTACCTTTGAACTTATTCGTTCATAACAAAACTTATAAAAATTACATAATTGATATTTGAGTAAGGGTTGAAAAACACATGTTAGGATAGAAACAGATGTTCGCTCAAACTGCCTTTATTGAGGTAGCGCAACGAACTTTGAAAGTCGCTGTATACACATTCTTGTGGCAAAAACTTCACAAATGTAATAATAAACTTTGTCGGTACAGACCGTGATCAAAAGATATCTTTGTGGGTACGTTGAAACTTGATACCTTAATGTAGCGCTTGTTACTGACGAATGCATATTTTAAAATTAAGATGTGGCATAATTAATATGAAACTGTTGCAACGTAAATTAATGTTTCTTGTTTTCTTTTACTTTTGAGAGACGTGGGTTGATTTTCGAGTAGACATGGATAGTTGGAAATCAGAGAGGGCAGTTGCTGTTGAAATTTTGATTGAACCGGACGCTTTGATTTGTTTTAATTAGAAATTCAGTTGTAAATCGTTCGGTCTATAAATATTTTGTCGTGTACCTTTTAGCAAAACTCAAACGCTAATTCGTTCTTTTCTTTTGTGTATGTTTTAATGTAAATTTTTCCAAAATTAATCTATAATCAATCGTCGCGTTTTAAAGTATTTAACTAAAGGAATATATTCAAGTGTAAGTAGGTATTTTTATATAAATTAAGGCTGGGGCAAACAGTTTTTCATGCGTATATAACGTATTAAAAATCGAGGATCGCCTTGCAAAGGCATCTCATTCAAGCGGACTCATTAAGGTGAAATCTGATAAAATAAAGGACAGTACAGGGCTCCTCACTCTTGTATTTGTGTGAATTAGTATCGGTGTTTGTTGTTTATATTTATATTTGTGTAAAGGTGAGGCGTGGGCCAACGGTACAGGAACCGCTCTGGTTATTAATTGTAATGTGCAATTGCCGAGTGTGTACATACTCCTGGTCCAGATAACCATTAAACACCCAATTTTATGTTTATTGCTTTTATTCCGGTATAGATGAATGTGTAACCTGAGAAAGGCGTTGTATTTTCTAACGCACTCAAACTTCTACATCAGTAAAAATGTTATGATTTATATACAACCTACATCGTATTATTTTATGTGCTTATTTACTTAAAGACCGGCATGACTAGTTTTAAAGAGCCACATGTTTGGTATAACGATTTTTATTCTGCTTATTATGACACAGGTGTGGGCGTGACTACATGTTTTTTATTGTGTTCCCACAATAGTATATTAACGGCTGTATCACCATTGCGCAAAGCTCGTTAATTTTAATTTGAGTAGTTTCATTTCTTTTACCTGCTCTACATGATGCAACACTTACTTCATCCAGCCTATCTTATTCAAACAGCACAACGTACCTACTACTAAACGACCACTTCGTTTGATCAGATTTGAGGTTTTCAGTAATTAAGCATCAGACTTGTCAATAAATTCTAATGTTTTAATTATTGCCTGGCAAGTCAAAGCAAGACAAGCAATTAATTTGAGTAATAGTGGCATTATTATCAGTAAAGTCAAGGTAAATCACTTAGCGATTGTTTTGTTCTTGAATTTGCAATCTTGCAAATAAGTTCAAATTACACTTTTCAAGATAGGGTACTTGGGGATGCTACACAAACTACAGAAATATGCGGAGTTAAGAAATATGGAAAAGGCACGAAGGGACAAGATGGTGGAAAAGAGAGGTAAAAGCCTAATAAAAAAAAAGAAATTGGCATCAGAAAATGCTTACTAACAAAACTAACTACGGATAAGGAAAATACATTCAATGCAAAATGGAGTTAAACTAAAAGTAAAAGATACGAAAAAAAATCTTGAGAAAGATTTGGACTATCAATGTATGAACCATATGATTTCAATTGTAAATATGTCTAGAATACAAACAAGAAACTGGGAAAGAGGGAAGAAATGAAAGGCATGAGACACTCCAACAATGAACTAAAAACAAAAACTAAAAAATGCTGGAGGTGTAGCAAGAATACTTCTCAAGGAAATTAAAGATGGAAAGTGCAACGGTGAACCATGAAAAGTCATACAAAATCAAACCACAATAAATTATTAGCGCTGTAATAGACACGTTATTAAAGAAGCATGCAGTTTCATTAGCTAAAACGACCCCATGTGATTAATGAATTATATTCTCGCGTTTACATTTTAAAAGCGCAACAAATTGGTTTTCAATGGGGAAAAGCAGTATACGATTCCTATTAAACAAGAAACAAAGTGTATGCCATACTTTAAAACCTGTAATTGTACTTCATTTTGACCACTCCATCGTAATCTACGCTAAAAATTACATAAATAGTTAATTCAGTACTGTTTCTCTACCTTTTCAAATAAGCGAGTTATAACACTTTTAGAAATAAGAAAAGGATGATAATTGAAGGATAACGAATTACTTTAGAAATAAGAAAAGGATGATAATTGAAGGATAACGAATTACTGAAAGGAGATAGAAAACAATATTGATAATCTGGGCACCCAGGTGTACTCTACAGCCTTTGTTTCTAACATGCGCCTCTTTAATTTTCGTCGTTGCTTGGGCAATTTCTTCACTTATGGAAATTTTGATTTTCTCCAGATTTGAATTTTACCGTTACTGGCCTGCCTTTTATGTTTTTCAACTACCCTGTTTCATTGGTTATATCCTTTTTACTATCGAGCAGCACCCCAATGTATTGGCTTGTTCATATGTTTTCCTCCTTTTCCTTTATTCTAAAGAGCTTCTTCCTTCTAACCTTATCTTAGTTTTGATTTCCTTGATACCTTAATTCAGTATAATTTAGGAATTTTCGTTCGTAAGTTCAATTTTATTTTCTACTCTTAGTTCCTTTCTGTTAGACCTCCTTCCATCCTTTCTAACTTCTGCCTCAAGCTAAGCAGTATTTCCTCCATTTTTCTATTTTGTTAATTGCGTTTTATTTCCAAAAATTCTAAGTACGAAGTTGCGGTTTATTTATATATTGAGAGCTTATCAGTTACGTATCGTTTGCGAAAAGATAACCGCCACAATCCATCAGCCGAAGGTCGTTTATTTATCAATTACATGGCCTTTTCTATTACGTTTCAATTGTATTCTTAAATTTGACCCACCTTCTTCATTCATTATTTTGACTCTTTACAATAAAATTCACCTGATATCTATCTGTTTTAAACGATTTTCGGACGGAGTTAATTATCACGTGCCTTAAACGTTTAAATTCGAGGATCGGACCCACTGAAAAATTAAAAAATAAATATCGACAACTAGGAAAGTTTTAACTTCAGCATGGCACCTTTGCAACGAAAAGATGCATTTCTTTGGTTTAATCGGACAATCAAACTCCATATTTCTAATATTGATAGTTAACAGTATTTTTAAAATTCTTTGAGACACGGAAGTGCCACTGTTTTCCAAAACTGTACGAGATAGACCAAATGTTTGGTTATTAAGTGGTTCTCGAAACTTAACAAGGAATCCAAAATGCAATAATATATTTGTAATTGTTGAAAATTTTGTAATTTTACTTATTTATTTATTAATTAATACTACAACATGGACTTTTGTTAATAACTTGTTCATGGGTAACTAGATCAAAATAAAAATGTTCACCTATATTTGATGTTTAAAATTTTTCGACTATCGTTTATATGAAGTAAGCTTTTGTAGAAAATCTAATAAGTTTTCATCTGTTGCGATACTTTACAGGATCTTCCTGTCAAAAATGTGTTGTTTTGAGATTATCTTCAAAAAGCATTAGTGGATAGTTTTTAGATTCCAGATTTGAGGTTAGCAGAACAATATATATATATATATATATATATATATATATATATATATATATATATATATATATATATATTCAAACACGCCAAC
Organism: Vesta saturnalis; assembly: GCA_036346205.1. NCBI lineage: Eukaryota > Metazoa > Arthropoda > Insecta > Coleoptera > Lampyridae > Vesta > Vesta saturnalis. The sequence continues at coordinate 167,072 of JARFJB010002073.1, forward strand.
CTGCAGTACAAGCGTGGCCTTTCAATGCCAAAATCCTTCAAAAATGCAAATGCCACGTTTTAAAAATAAAATAAACTACTCTAGGCGGGTAGAAAGCCCAGAATCCCGCAATGAAAGCGATGCAGTCAGTCTCAAGGATTCTGGGGAGGCAAGAAATTGGCTGAAGCAAAAACAAAAACAAATATTATGGTTGTCACGTATAATTGCAGATCACTACTGCAGGATGTACAACCTTTTGATTTAGAAAACCTGGCAAATAGTATCAAGTTTGGCTTCGGAAGTAAGAAGAAAAGAGGAAGTCTTGCTGGTGTTACAACCTGGAAATGTCCTATTCTATAAAGGTCCTGATATAGAAATCAATGGGGAATAGGCGTTCTAATTAAAAAATGATTAATCCCAAAAATCGGAATTAGAAAGGGAATATCAGAAAGAGTAGCATGCATTACCCTTAAAATAAATGAATAACACAAGCTACAGCTAATACCAGTACACCTACCCACATTTACCCACTCAGACGAGGTCATAGAGCTAGTATACGAAACCAAAGGGTAACATGCCGGCAACCTTTGTAACTGAACAGCGATCATATGCTACAAACACTTTAACAAAAAACATCAAAGGAAATGGACCTGGATAAGCCCAGACGGAGCCACAAAAACGGAATAGACTATACACTTTCTTCTTCCAAAACAGTAATTCAAGACGTAACAGTTTTGAACCCATTCGATGCAAGGAGTGACCATAGAATAACAAGAGCCAAAGTAATCCTAGACAAAACAAATTTCAGAAAATACGCAGAACCAAACAAACTACCCTATTCACGGAAATGTTCCGTCAAAACAGGGAGTCTTACAAGAAAAATTACACAGCCACACAAACAACATAATAACAACACATAACATTAACCAAGTATCATCTGACATAACAACGGTAATAAGGAATGTGGCAAATGAAGTAACGGTGAGAAAACCAAGAAAAACAGACTGAAGATAGAAGAGAAGAACTCTGTACAGAAATTCCAGAAGGAGATAAGAATAATGGATATGGAAGAGAACTTTAAAATAATGGCTGAAAACGTGATTGAGGAAGACAAAACCTTAAATGCCTAAGGAGGAAACAAGGTACACAGCAGATAATAGCTGTGAATAGCGACAACGATATAGAAACAAGAAACACGGACGATATTGAGATAGTAGGTCAAAATTCTACCAAAACCTTTATTCGTCGCGAACTGAAAGACTTCCAGGAAACCGAAACAGAAAAAGATGTCAAAGTTGGCTCTGAAGAGATGCCAGTAATAAACGAGGAAGAAATTATACATGCTATGAACACAATGAAGAAGAGGAGACATAATTGCTGAAATTCTCAAAGAGACACAAGAATCTTATTACAACTAGAACCACAACTAGGACACCTTTTCAATCTCTGTCTAGAACAAACACGAACTGGAAAGAGGCAATAATAGTTGTACTGTTTGAAAAGGGATATCGAACATTGACACAAAATTATGGACCCATTAGCTTGCTGCCTCACATGTATAAGCTTTTACCCGAATCATCACCAACAAAATTGCACATAAATTGGATGGTTACCAACCAGTCGAACACGCTGCAGTCCGTAAAGGAGATAGATCTTAATGGAAAAGTCGACCGAATATAATCTTCCAGATGACACATGGCATTAGTAAACTACGAAAAGCATTTGATTCCATTGATCACTGAACAATATTTAAAGGACTAGACAAAGCGCATATAGACCGTCGATACAAAACCTTCTAAGAAATTACATATTTCTTAGGAGCAACTGCAAAAATCAAGTTTGACGAAGATACTGACAATACTTAAATTAAAGGAGGTATCAGACAAGGAGATACAATACCTCCAAAACTCTTTATCTTGGCTCTGGAAGGAATATCCAAGAAACTTGAATGAGGAAATATGGGAGTGAACATAAACGACGCCAGACTATCACATCGAAGATTTGCAGATGATATTGTTTTATTCGTCGACAATACAAGGGATCCTGAAAGAATGCCAAACTTGACAGATAATCTTCAAGAATCGGTCTAAATATGTATAAAACAGAAACAAAGATAATGCGCCAAAATCAGGTACAAATAACAATCAACGGACACCTATTGGAAAATTTTCAAAATATAGCTATTTGAGGCAAGTAATAGGGATGGGAAAGGGTAACAAAGACGTGGAAATTGAAAGAAGAAGGAGACTGCATTTGGAAATTTAAGTCATATACTTAAAAATAGAAGGATGCCACAATACCTTAGAACAAGAATGTTTGAACAGTATGTATTACAGGTGACGAACCTTGGAGCACAAGCCTTGACAATCACAAAAACAAAAGTGCATAAATTAAGGACAACACACAAAGCAATGGAAAGAGCTATGATAGTAATAACGCTAAGAAACAGAAAAATAAATGAATGGATTCGACAGAGAACAAAATTCGCAGAAATAATGGAGAGCATTACAAGTTTAAAGTGGAATTTTACAGGACATGTAGCCCGTGTTACGGACGAAAGCTGAAATAGCCGAAGAGCTGGAGACCATGGGTATGAAAAAGAGGAAGAGGAAGACCAATTATGCGGTGGTATGGTGCCGTAAAGCAGGACTTGCATGGACGAGAACAGCCAAATCAGAGAGAACTGAAAAAAGAAGGGAGGCGTATCCTCAAAACTGCACGCACTAAAGGGTAGTATATAGTACACAGGTAGACTACTTCATTTTAGTCCGGAAATTCTATATAAATGTGTGTCTAAAATGCTTAATTACGAGGTGTTTTACGATAGTTTGGAAAAACATACTTATATTATTTTATTCCAAAGGGCTTTTGCGATTTTATTGAAAGTTGGTACACAAGTTATGTCCGTCAGGTATAACAACAATTGATGAGTACATTATTTTTAGTTGCTATGGCAACCAAATAACAGGAGCGACCTAGAGATTTCTTTAGTAGGTTTTTGTTGTGTGTGGACAGAATGCATATTTTATTATTTTTCTTAAAGTTTGTTTAATAATACATAAAAAGGAAGTCTAGTTTAAAATCGATAACATCCACTGTTCCTAGAAAAATGATTTAGTATAAGGTACTGCCACTACATATCTACCATTTCGGATATCAACCTTGCTATGTTTTTTAGTTATTTTCTGTTGTCAATGTCAGTCTTTTAAATTTCTGTGTTGCTCGTTTTAAACATTTTGTAAATTTTGTTTAATAGAGATGGTGAAAGATACACTTTTCAGGAACTTACTGACATGCATTTAATTTCTGGCTGAAAATGAAGAACAGATATTAAGGCGTTTTGAAGAAGATAATACTTTAAGTATTAGAAGAATAGGTGCTGGCCAAGTGTATAACCATCATATGGCATAAAAAGGAATGGGCTCGACTAAGCTCAGGCGTACGGTCGGAAGACCGCAGAACACTTGGATGCGTGGTTGTTTTGGAGGTGTAGCTTAAAGTGATGGTAATATGGTTAGATAGAAACCGGATACAAGTAGACGCTATAGGCTTTAATAAGGAAATACTCAACCAGTGCTGAAAGGAGAGTAATCCCTGTAAAGCCTGAAACAGGATTTACCAAAAAAAAATGAAATAGAAATGAGTTAACAATTTCCAGGACAAAGTAATTTTATTGTCGATATTATGTCAAAAGAATAAAAAAATGAATAAAAATTAACATTCAACACCAAAGCCCACGATGGCAAGCAGTGAGTCACAGCTTGTGCCCACGGCAATTACAATTTAAATTTCAATTAAAAAAAATTAAAATAATTCTGGCCGCTGTAAGATCTTACTGGTCGTAGCCTGAATTGGCCACTTTAACACGTAATCGCATTGGGATATTTAGTAAAACCAGAAAAAAAAGATTTAATTAATTAACTTGCTTGCCTTTCGCTTCACACAGTATACAGCAAAGCCCCATTGTATTTCAGTAAAACACTAATGATTTTATATTACATAGCAGTAAGTGGAAAGCTTGTTCAGTCCACAGTAAATAACTACCCTAACAACTAAAGTAATCAAGAAATTTAGAGGAAATAAAACTGGCCCGAACAACCTTGTCCACAGGAAAAAGTAATGTACATAACACATAAAGATTACGAGACAAAATTACAAATTCACATGAAATTAAATGTTTAACTTTTGCAAGAGTTCACGGTAAACAAATAGTCGTTACACCGGTATATTTCAATCAAAACAGGAGTTAAATCGTTGGGTGAATGCAGCCACAGAAGCTATAATTAATTAGATTAAAATGGAAGCTACAACTTGTTTGGGTGACCGAGCTGGTAGTGTAGTGGTGACATGACCTGCTTAGTATTCGGGAGGTAATGGGTTCGATTCCGTTACCGTCTATCTTGTATGAGGCTTTTTCAGGGGTTTTCCTCGTACACATATAGCGGCATGGTCACTGCGTATATGCACACCATGTGCGGCTACTTAGGCGAATGCTGGGTAGTATTTTCCCCTCAGAACCCTAACTCCGTTCCTTCCGATCCTATCTTTACCACACCTATCCTTAATCCCACCATGCATGTATACGTAATGTATGTATGAATGCTTGAATCCATGATTGTGGCTGAAGGAGCTCAGGAAGCTCGAGCAGCCAGCCCTCCGCTTGGGGAGGAACGATATACGTTGCCTTTTCCTTTTCCTTTGTTTTGGTGCGGTCTATCAGTCACTTTGGGTGCGGTCTATTAAGTCACTTTTAATGATTTAATTAAAGTTTTACTTGTGTTTGAGTGCAAAAATATTCAAAACTGAATTAGTGAACATATATACCGTCTAGGTAAAAGAATTTTGTGAAAGTGAACTGCTGGAAGCACCTTAAATATATAAATTTAATTATGAGGTAACAATTGTCAAGTATTTGATTACAAAGTTAATATCAGTACATTTATTTTCGTTGTAGAAATTTACTAAAAACCTCCTAGGTGTATTTTAAATTTGGAAACGCAATCGTGTAACTAGGAGATAAACAAACTACTTATGTGATCTTGCAACTTTCGGTACTATTCCAATGACCTAGCAGCCTTCACGTATGTGGTCATGGATGTCAGCAAGGCTCTTACGCCTTCCAGCGATAATCATGTATTTTGGATGTAACGTAACAGTAAAATGAGGGCAGAAAATTTAAGAAGGTATGCCGTTAGAAACGTAGGTAGTACGGAGATGATAAAAGAAGGTAAATATAAGTAAGTTGTTTAATTATTACCGATTATACCACTTACAGGTGACAAACGAGCCGGTAGTGAACATTCAACGTAATTTCGGTTGAGATGTTTTGTATGTAAAGAATTAGTATTGAATACTTTTATATTTGAAATCCTGAAAACGATTTTAATTACAATGAGGTTATCGAAACATGTGCCACTTACCGGGGATGTGGACGAATGAATAATTTCAATTATATCCGCCTTTTAAAAGCGTTAGTAATGCTTTTACTTAACCAAGTATTACTTTAAGTGAGAATTAAAAAAAATAATGCTCCAGCAGCCAGAATCAGAAACGAAAAATCCTCTAGAAAATCAACATACACCATCAAGGGCGTTCTCAAGAAGGAAGAAAGAAAAATTGGCCAACACCTTAAAATCAATTTTACAAACTTGAGAAAATTTGTATTTAATCATTGTTGCCAAAAGTTAAAATGTGAATAGAATTGGAAGCATTCAACCTAAGAATAAATTGCTGTTTTTAGTAAGTAAATTTGACAAAATGACGAACGTTATCAAAAAGAAACGTTTTCCAATTAAACACCTAACAGATTCCCCTTACCAGCAACGTGGAGGCCTCGGTAGAGGAACTGTGTAAAAGATAAAAGGAAGAAAGAAGTTTGAGTTTATTACACCCATGACCCACACAAAAGCCCTAAAATGCATGAATTCCCAACCCCAAGTATTCACCCAACCCCAATATATATATATATATATATATATATATATATATATATATATATATATAAACAGTAAAACCAAAACCCCGCGAGGAAGAAAGCAACCCTAAGCCGTTACCCAACCCAAAGCAAACAAGAAGCCCAACCCAAATTAAGAAGAAATGAGAAGATAGAGGAAGGAAGTTAAAAGTGACGCATGTACCACCAGACATAGCTACCAAGCACACTCTTCACACACACCACGAAAGAAAACCTGACTCTAAACTCCCACGTGAGTCTCTCGGCATTCGGCCGGTACTTAGAAAATAAGGAAAAACACAAATAAAAGGAGAGCATATCGTGAAGCGATAATGCCTCCAAAAAGTAAATAAAACAGGAAAAACAAGAAAGGTTTATTACTACGGTTAGGGAAGCAAAGCGGATAAGGATGAGGTGATTTGGGTAGGTAGATTGTCCTCGCCCTATCCATTCCAATAGTAACGCGTGGTATACACAGAACCTAAGGAAACCTAAAAGAATAGCAGAAGAGGAAGAAAGAAAGGAAACCCAACCCACAGGAGAAGTAACCCCCTGAGCTGAACTTAAGGGCCGGAGGCCTAAAAACCAAAACCCCGAAGAACACCCATCCCAACCCGCAAGAAAAGAAAGCACATAATTTTCCCCCTTGCCGAAAACGTGAGAAAAGGGAATCCCTTAAAGACCCCAACTCAACCCTATGCCACCATGAACTAGCACAGATGAAATGACATAGGTGCTATTAAGAGATAGTCGGAGGAAAGAGGAAATCACATTTGCGGCGAAAATTTTCCCCATTGACTCTGATTCCCGGGATCCCGTGGTCGCCGAAACTAACACAAGGAAGGTGAACCTATCCCATTCCTCTTAGTTCCATGCATTCAGTCACCCATCCAGTAAAGTGAAATAGGAAGCTAGAGTAGATTTAGATTAAAGAAAGAAGATAGGAAAGTGAAATGAAAAGGGTAAGTCTCCGAAGATCCCCTGAGGAAATTAGAAGGAAAAACCCTGAAGAAATGCAGGCAGGAGGTGAGAAGGGACCGGATGTAATGGTCACGGAGGGCGGAAGAAAGAGGTCTCCGTAAATGTGGCCTAACCTACTTGCCCAAACAGCCACCCAAAACGAAGAGACACCAAAAGAAAGAGGAAAAAGAAGAGCTGTCGTCGGAGAAACAAAAGAAGAAGGAACGATTTAACCAGGAAGTTTGCGTCTTTTGAGTTTCTTAGGATAGCGAAGGGATTGTTCGGGAAAAGGAAAGGGACGAGATGACGCCAAGTGCACAGAGGACTCGAACTGAGAGAACATATCAGTTGGTATATGTAGCTTCAAGTCTTTTACGTGGTAAACCCCTAAGGATTTCCCAGCAGGATCTTTTAGTTCATAAGTCCAGGAAGATAATGCTTTTTTGATCAGGAAAGGACCACTAAATCTGGGAGCCAGTTTTGCTTTGAAATGATGAGAAGCATCCGACAGAACGTAATTGCGTTTCCACACCATATCCCCTAATTTCAACTTGACCGGTCCACGTCGTAAGACGTTGAATATCATATGCTTTAGCCAGACGTTTATTGATATCCGAGTTAATACCGTCAAACTCAAGAACCAGTTTATTTTCAAAAGTTTTATTACGATCCGCGTCTGATAATGTGGAATCAGGGGGTGGTGGACCTAATAGGTCACCGTATAAGTTATGTTCCGCCCAAATAATGCGTAATAAGGAGAACAGCCAATCACTTCGTGCTTTTCAGAACGAATAGCACAACCAATTTTAGTCAAGTTTACGTCCCATTTACGTTGATTTTGAGTGATATAGGTAGATATTAAGGTTTCCAGGATTTGGTTAATTCTCTCCGTAGGATTCGCTCTAGGATGGAATTTGGCGTTAAACAGTTTTAGTAACTCCAAAGTGACCAGAAGTTGGAAGATTATGGTTTTCAGAGATAATGCGTTTGCGTTGTTCTTTAGGAACGACTATTTTCCAATTAGCCGAAGAAGAAAATTTTGAACGTTTATAAGGTAAACCGTCCTTTACAAACCAAGAAGGATATTTTCTTGGGAATTTAGAGATACGAGAAATTGTTTTCAGATACCATTTATTTTGGACAGGTAAAGTAACTAGAAGTTGAAGAAGTAGGATAAATACAGTCAATTTTCGGAACAGATCTCGACAGAGCATCAGGTACAAGGTATTCTTTGCCTTTACGGTGAATAATAGAACAATCGTGTTGCTGCAGACGAATCGTCCATCGACAGAGACGTCCAGTAGGATTTTGCAAGTTATTTAGCCATATTAATGAATGATGGTCCGTAATGACAGTAAAGTGAGAGCCTTCAATGTAGGGACGAAATTTCTCAATAGCCCATATAACAGCCAGACATTTGTTCTGTAGTGGAATAGTGACGTTCAGCCTTAATCAATGATCGACTAATATAGCTAATTACCATTTCGCCAGTAGAAAATTGTTGGCAGAGTACAGCACCGATACCGAAGTCAGATGCATCTGTTTGAATGACAAACGGTTGTGAGAAATCAGGACAAGAAAGAATAGGATCTGACACTGAACATTCTTTTAAGGAAGTGAATATTGTTTCGCATTCAGAAGACCAGACGATTGGAGTATTCTTTTAGTAAGAGAAGTTAGAGGTTAGATTACAGACGAAAAATTAGGTATGAAGCTTTATCTGGATCAACTAAGGGCTCATCTTTATTGACGACATATCCCTGGTATTTTAGTTCAAGACGGCAGAAATGACACTTATCCTGTCTCAAAGTGAGACCTACAGAAGACAGAGGTTGGAAGATTTTTTCTAGAACTTTCAAATGTTTTCAAAAGTGGGTGTAGCCAAAACGATGTCGTCAAGAAAGTAAAGCAGTACGGTTCTAAGTCTCCCCAAAACTCGATTAATTAGTCGAAAAGTAGCTGGTGAATTGTAGGCCAAAAGGCATTCTAGTAAACTGAAAAGTCCACGTTCAGGGACGGTAAAAGCAGTCATAGGTTTAGATTCGTCCGACAGAGGAGTCTGCCACTAAGCAGAGCGAATGTCCAAGCTAGATAGGTAACGTGCATTACGTAAACGGTCCAAGATAAAATAAATGTAGGGTAAGGGATAATCATCCTTTTCCGTTACCGCATTAGCTTTGCGAAAGTCGATGCAAAACAGATAGGAGTCATCTTTCTTTTAACTAAAACAATCGGACTAGACCAAGAAATATTCGAAGGTTCAGCGACGCCTAATTCTGGCATAGAGTCTAACTCAGCATTAGCTACCTGTTGTAAATCAGGAGAAATTGGGTAATAGCGCTGTTTAATTGGTTCAGCATTAGTTCGGATTTCATGCTGAACAAGAGTAGTACATCCTACAGCGTCAGAATTTTGAAATGATTTATCTAGTAAGGTTTTCAGAGCAGATTGTTGAGACAAAGGAAGATCACAGAAAGAGCTTAAATGGTCAGAAGAAATAGTTGCTAGGCTAGTATCGTTACCAAAGGTTCACTGTCCATGTCGAAGATCAGAGACGCGGTTAATCGCCTTCCAAAAATCGATACCCAAAATTAGTTTATGAGGTACTTCAGGCACCACGAGTACATCTAGCATGATTGTTTTAGACTCGACAGTTATTGGTAGAGTAAGTTGATCAAGAATATTACAGACTTTACCATTCGCAATGATAAACCTAGCCGTCGCAGTATATGCCAACCGAATTTCCAATAATAGTGCGTGAAGCGCCAGAGTCCAAAAGACCCTGAAAAGTATAACCAAAAATATTGACGTTTAGGTATGGTCGTTCATCGCTTCGAACACTAGCAAAATACAATCCAGGAGGATGCGACGAAAGTCAGGTATTCCAGAAAAAGCGGTTTCGAGATTAAAGGTAATATAGAATCTTCTCCCAGATAGAAAATTCAGAAATTAGTTTCCTTGCTTAGAGATGCACACTGAGCAAGCAGTTTTTGTGTAACCAGGCTTACCACGGCGATAACAATGTTTATTTTGGGGTTGTGGACAACGTGGTAAAGTATGCCTACTCCCAGAGCAATTCCAGCAGTGTAGAGTACCAGTAGAAGATACATTAGAAGGTTGAGAGACGGCAGTATTAATGGTTTTCCCGATAGTGGTTGAGAAGGTAGTAGGTTTGAAGGAATCAGAAGGTGAATTAACGCAAGCCAAACTAGGTTCTAAAAGTTGGGAAGTTTTCTTTGGCGGAGGAGGTTTAAAATATTCCATAGAATATTTATTTCGCTCGATCTTTTCCCCAGTTATTAATTGTGAAAGTGTAGACACTTCGGTTAACGCTAAAGCATTTTGATAGAAGGGTGTTAGGTTACGGCGTACATAGTGTAACTGTTTTTGATCAGGAAGTGGAACAGAGAGTCGTTGGAAAATACTTTCCATGACAGCGACATAGGCACTTATGGTTTCTGAGGCACCCATAGTTCTAGAGTTAATCTCGTCTAGCAACCGTTCATCATAGTCTAACGGTAGAAATTCCGTATTAAGTAGCGCGACTACATCTTTCCGAAAGGATAACTCGTATTTACGAGCGGGATAAATTAATAAGGCTTTCCCTTTAATAGTACAGGGATAACCGAGAATAAAAATTTATGAGTTAACCCACGAGAAGCACTTAATTCTTCTACACGCGTCAGAAAATAAAATAGAGGGCAGTACGTTTGCCGAGAAAGATAAACCCATTTTAATGATGGAAAAGTGACTTAAGGAAGGAGTAAAAGTAGAAGGCACATCAACATCGTCATGCCAAGAAATAAATGGTGGTGCTACGTCCATTGGTTCAGATTCGCCATGAGCCGTAGAATTTTCAGAAGGTCCAGCTATTGGTGAACAAACTGTATCAGAGAATGTAATACGTTTACCCTTTTCATTTTTGTTCTAAAAAAATATATATATGAGTTAACAATTCCACGACAAAGTAATTTTATTGTCGATATTCTGACAAAAGAATAAAGAAATAAAAAAAATTAACATTCAACACCAAAGCCCACGATGGCAAGCAGTGAGCCACAGCTTGTGCCCACGACAATTACAATTTAAACCTCAATTAAAAAAAATTTGAATTATTATATGCCCTTCCGGCCGCTGTAAGATCTTACTGGTCGTAGCCTGAATTGTCCAATTTAACACGTAATCCCATTGGGATATTTAGTAAAACTCCAAAAAAAGATTTAATTAATTAACTTGCTTGCCTTACGCTTCACACAGTATACAGCATTTGTTTTCAGTAAAACACTAATGATTTTAAACATACAGTGTGTCCGAGATTCAGCATGCATGTATTGCTATATTCGTTAATATTGAAGATAGAATGTCGGTTAAATGGGGAAAGTTTTAGAGAATTTTATGGCTATCATCATGGTAAAGTCAGATTTGAAGTAACCTTTTTGTTTTGAAATAATTGAAGAAAAAAACATTGTGCATTTTCTACTACCCCTGTAGCTCTTTTATTTGAAGTCTGACAACATTTTGATTTGTACATTATTATGACACTTTTAAAGACAATTTTAAAAAAGTACCAAAATTTATCTATAGTCATTTGTTTTGAAATACATACACTAACTATTGTTTTTCTTATGGACGCCATCTTGGATTTTATCACCTGTTCAGCGATGTATCACATGATACGAGAATTTACTCAAAACAGGAGTTAAATCCTTATGTACAGAAGCTAGAATTAATTAGATTAAAATGGAAGCTACAACTTGTTTGGGTGACCGAGCTGGTAGTGTAGTGGTGACACGCTTAACATCGGGAGGTAATGGGTTCGATTCCGCTACCGTCTACCTTGTATGAGGTCTTTTCAGGGGTTTTCGTCATACACATGTAGTGGCATGGTCACTGCGTATATGCACACCATGTGCGGCTACTTAGGCGAATGCTGGGTAGTATTTCCATCCTCAGGACCCTAACTCCGTTTCTTCCGATCCTATCCTGACCACATCTATCCTTAATCCCACCATACATATATACGTAATGTATGTATGATGGAATCCATGATTGTGGCTGAAGGAGCTCGAGGAACGATATACGTTGCCCTTTCCTTTTCCTTTGTTTGGGTGCGGCCTATCAAGTCACTTTTAATGATTCAATTAAAGTTTTACTTGTGATTGAGTGCAAAATATTCAAAACTGAATTAGTGAATATATATATATATATATATATATATATATAATTATATATATATATATATATATATATATATATATATATATATATATATATATATTCACTAAGAACCTCTAGTGTATTTGAAATTTGGATACACAATCGTGTAACCAGGTGCTAAAGAAAGGTATGTCCTTTACTCACGAAACTACTTATGTGATCTTGCAATTTTCGGGTACTATTCCAATAATCTAGCAGCCTTCACGTATATGGTCATGGATATCAGCAAGGCTCTTACGCCTTCCAGCGATAATCATGTACTTTGGATGTAATGTAACAGTAAAGTGTGGGCAGAAAATTTAAGAAGGAATGCCGTTAGAAACGTCGTAGTACGGAGATGATAAAAGAAGGTAAATTAATTAATTATGACCGTTTATACCTCTTACAGGTGACAAACGAGCCGGTCAACAATCAACGTAATTTCGATTGAGGTGTCTTCATATGTAAAGAATTAGTATTGAATGCTTTTATATTCGAAAACCTGAATACGATTTTAATTACAATGAGGCTATCGAAACATGTGCCACTTACCGAAGATGTGGACGAATAAATAATTTCAATTACCTTTTAAAAGCGTTAGTAATGCTTTTACTTAACCAAGTATTACTTTAAGTGAGAATTTTCCAAAAAAAATGATGCTTCAGCATCCAGAACCAGAAACGAAGAATCCTCCAGAAAATCAACATCCACCATCAAGGGCGTTCTTAAAAAGGACGGAAGAAAAATTGGCCAACACCATAAAATCAACTTTACAAACTTGAGAAAATTTGTATTTAATCATTGTTGCCAAAAGTTAAAATGTGTAATAGAAAATATGTATTTTGTGAATATCTTTTTTTCTCTATTTGGCCCTAATAGATCCCAGGTTCCTTTTTAACTGCTTTATATTAAATGATCCGATATCTCAGAGATGTCGCTAAAGGTACTAAATTTGACTTATTTTTAAGTAAGTAAGGGATGTGTACAAAAGTTACATACGTTAATTTAAATGCAATTAGAGATAGAATAAATTGCTGCTTTTAGTGAGTAAATTTGACAAAATGACGAACGTTATCAAAAAGAAACGTTTTACAATTAAACACGTAACATGCTATGGAAAATATACCTCATTCCGTAGTGTGGAAGGTCGCTAGAGACAACTTCTGTAATTTTGAAAGAACAGCGCTTTGCAATTGGGTCCTCCATAAAATAGAGCGTGATCCAGTGAAAAGTATTCTGTTCACTGATGAGGATTCATTTACCAAAGACGGAGTTTTCAATTCAAGTAATAACAACATGAGGAGTGAAGAGAATCAGGGTTACAGTACTTAGACATTCCCAACATAAATTTCAAATAAATCTGAGGTGGGCATTCTGGGAACTAAAATTTTGGGCCCCGTTGAGTTACCTCAAAATTTAAACGATGCTCTTTACTTAAACTTATTGTCGGACCAATTTCAGAGGTATTGCAGCATATCGATTTGCAAACGCGTCCAAAATGTGGCTTATGCACGATGGTGCCCGCCCACTACTTTAGAAATGTCAGGATATTTGAACAATACTATTCCTGCTAAGTGCTTCGGTCGCGGACATGAAGCATTACTGAAATGGCCACCAAAGCCCCGATCTAAATGTTTTAGATTTTTTCTATGGAGTAATGTAAAGGAGAAAGTATACAGTAGGCCAATCACCAGTAAAAACTTTTTAAGACAAATAATCGAGATTGCATTTGCGAGTTAAAACAAAATGACAGAAGTACAGAGGAAATACAATTTAATTTCGTAAAAATGTCAGATCTTGTGTTCGTGTTGGTGGAATACATTTTGAACAATTTCTATAGTGGCATTTGTTAAGTTTGTTGATACAAGTTCCTTGTCATTACGATTAAATAATGTTGGTTATTTGACATTGCATTTAATAATTTTAGATACCCAACGGTTGAAAGTAGAAAATAATTAAAACACATGGCAAGATTGGTATCCGAAATGGTGCAGTGGCAGTATCTTACACTGAATCATTTTTCTCGAGAACAGTGCATATTATCGGTATTAAACTAGAGTACGTTTTGATTTTATTTTATTATCAAACAAACTTTAAAAAAATAATAAAATACATTTTGTCCATACAAAAAAACCTACTGAAAATCCTCTAGGCCACCCTGTTATTTGGTTACCATAGCAAAATAATACACTCATCAATTGTTGTTATATCCGACGGACATACCTTGTGTTCCAACTTTCAATAAAATCGCAAAAGCTCTTTGGAAGAAAATAATAGAAGTGTTTTCCAAACCATCATAAAACACCTCGTATCTTTTAATTCAGCAATTTTAGACGCATATTTATATAGAATTTCGAAAACTGTACACATACACACACACACCCACACGCACATGCACGCACACGCACACGCACACGCACACACACACACGCTGTTACACGTCCAAACCGCACTAGGCGTCGTGTATGCTTACTAATGTAAGCGGGTTGCCAAGCCAGCTAACAGGGAGATGGGCGTGGTCGAAATAATAAGTAAAATGAATGATTAATACACTCAAACACCTTACACCTACATTCAAGCAGCTCAGTCCGGGAAAATATGTCTCTAGGCGCCACCACAATCGAAACTTTGCTAAAATAATTGTCTTAAGCTGGATGTTAATTAACCCTACTTGATTGTGGAAAGTAGGATTGTGCTTACTCAGTAAACTTTCACACGAGGGTTCTAAAACAACCACTCGTCCAAAACAATTCAACTCAAACTCAAATATATTTAGTACTACCCAGGTTATTAGAAACTTTTTGAATACACCTCGTATACCAAAACTTCCAAAATAAAATTTACCACTCAAATTCATTCACGTAACCAACAGTTATATTTTCTACTCATTAATGAATAAACTATTCTTCATTCAATGATCGGTAATTAATTTTTAAAATTCCTAACATGAACGATATCTTTTAAATTTAATTTACTTTTTATAACACTTCTGAATCGTATTTGACATTCGTAAATAGGTAAGGTTTCAAAGCTCCAACTTTTTATTATACTTAATGAAATTATAATTAACAGCTGATCCGTCACTAGTGCATTGCGCTAATGAAACTAACATGAAAATTTTGCAATCAACCTGGCAAATATAACTTTTCAGGTTGTTCATTAATCTTAAAATCCAAAATATGCAAAGTTTACATTTTAACTTGTCAAAAACTACTAGGTCACCAATTAAGTAATCGTCACAAATATGTCTCATAACTGGCTAAATAAACAACAGAATAAAAATTTAACGATAAATATATATTGTCCTGCATAAAATAATAAACAAATGACAAAGGAACAAACACAAATATATTTACATATACCACTACAGCGTGGTTGAAAATCAAAACCACACGTCACTACCAATTTCTGCAAAATTCTTAATACTAAAACAACCAATCAAAACCACATAACTCGGGAACGATTATCTTTTCGCTTCTAAACTAATTAATATTTACTCAACATTACGCAAATGAACTAAACAAAGAGATAATTCGTGCTTTCCTAAATTTTCAAAGTACTTAAATATATTCCTTACTTAAAATTGTCCATTTATCCTACGCTCTTCTTCTTTCTTCCGTAAATCAATTATTTGTAGTCCATTTGTAATCCTTAAATTGCATGAAGCCACATAACCAGTGCTTCACAATTTCACAAACACTTATTCCTTTCTGTGCTCACAAATAGTCCAATAACACGTAATAATCTGTACAAGTTTGGTTGCCTCTTAAAATTTCTAGCAACCTTTAGGAAAGTTTAGTCCTTCCTTACACAAATAAACTTTTAATGTCACATAAAAATTATCTTAACATTGGCTTAATTTATTACGAAAATTTCGTTTACTTAAAGGTGGTCCCATAAATAATTTTAACTCAATATCGGTACAAGAACACGCGCTGCACTTAAAACTAACGTAATAACTGTTAACTTTTATAAATCTGCTTAAGCACTTTTACTTTCTTGAAAATAAACAAACTAATTTTATCTTCAATCTCAACTGAATTAATTGTTTTATTTATGAATGTCTTATACGATTCATCCCCTTTCGGGTTACGCAGTTGTTTAAACAATGACTGCCTTCAATATTATTCACAAATACAACTCCGACTCAACCCATTCTAATTTAACACATCACCTCGCGCGTCTCTCACCAAAAGCCAAAAGCTAACCCCTAACTAACTCGTCAATCCCTGACTTTCCTATTTATAACTTCAGTCATCCATCTTTAAACATGTCTTCCTTCCGCGCTATATTCTCCAATAGTATTCACTCAAAATTTCACAGTTCCAACTGATGCTACCCTCTATACAAGCACGCGTGTAATTACAATACATCGCCATGTTTGTTCTTACTTACAAATTTTACAATTACTTCATGAAGAAATCATTTTCGTCATTACATTCATTCAGTAGCCACTCTGGACCATTACGCAACTTTCAACATTTATCTCCAACCTGCGCTCGATCTGCTTCCGCAACATTTGCAAAAATAAGTACCGTCTAAGGTCTCAAATCCCATATACATACATATATTCTCAAACCAAATTGCACAACATTACGAAAACTTTCTGAAATTAACACTTAAACAAACCCAATCTTTCTCTACATATTTTTAAAACATTCTACACTTATACTTCAAATCTTCTGGCAAAGATTACTCATTTATCCAACAACATTCCATTCCTTATGGTAGCAAAATAGTAGCAATACAGTGGCAAGCATTATCGTCCCACCGACAAATTTCTTTTCACATTTACATTCATCAGGATCTAATTATTCCAACACTAAAGTATCTATAATATTCAAATACACGTATCTGCATACTGTATAATATTTCTCCTAAATTTCCAGTGGCGTATCATACACCCACATACATTATACATATACACAAAATTTTTTTCGTTCAAACTTAATACACTCGTACTTAAAACACGTAATACACGTCATTATAACATCCTACATACAGGGTGCGTCATCGCAACCTGACAACGCACACGCACACGCACACGCAGACGCATACGCACACGCACACGCACAGCACACGCACACGCACACCACACACACGCACACGCACACGCACACCAGCACACGTACACGCACACGCCAAGCACACGCACACGCACACGCACACGCACGACGCACGCACACCGCACACACACACGCACACGCACACGCACACGCACGCACACACGCACACGCACGCGCACGACACACACGCACGCACACACGCACGCACACGCACAGCACACGACACGCACACGCACACGCACACGCACACACACACGCACACCACACACACACGCACACGCACACGACACGCACACGCACAGCACACGCACACACACACACACACGCACACACACACACACACGCACACACACACACACACACACGCACACACACACACACACACACACACCACACACACACAGCACACACACACACACACACACACACACACACACACACACACACACACACACACACACACGACACACACACACACGACACACACACACACAGACACGACACAGCACACGCACAGACACACACACACAGCACAGACACAGCACAGAACACACAGCACACACACACAACACGCACACACACACAGACACAACACAACACACACACGACACAACACACACACAACACACACAACACAACACACACAGACACAGACACAGACACAGACACGACACAGACACAGCACAGACACAGACACAGACACAGACACGACACGACACGACACAGACACAGACACGACACAGACACAGACACGACACGACACACACGGACACAGACACGGACACAGACACAGACACGGACACGACACGACACAGACACAGACACGACACAGACACGACACGACACGACACGACACGACACGACACGGACACCGACACGGACACGACACGACACGACACGACACCGGACACGACACGACACGACACCGGACACGGACACGACACGGACACGGACACGACACGAGACACGACACGGACACGGACACGGACACGATTACCACGGACACGACACTGACACGGACACGGACACGACACGGATATCACGGACACGACACGGACACGGACACGGACACGGACTACACGGACACGGACAGCGACACCGACACGACACACGACACCGATACGACACCGACACCGACACCGACACCGACACCGACACCGACACCGACACCGACACCGACACCGACACCGACACCGACACCGACACCGACACGACACCGACACCGACACCGACACCGACACCGAAACCGACACCGACACCGACACCGACACGGACCGTATTTAAAAACAAAGTTAATGATGGTTAGTTGAAACCGAAACGGATTGTAATTTGCTGCATGCTGTGTTAAAGAACGTTAAAAAGTACCTGTAGATGGTTCTCTTACTTTTATTTAACATCACTCACAAAGTTGTCGAAAACGTAATTGTGAAAATTCGCTGTTTGTCGCATAACTTTGGAACGGTCGGAATTTCATCAGACCATTCTACTAAAGTCCAAAATGCCCAACATTTAACCGAAACTCTATCTTTATCATTTCCGAAATCCCCATAGTGGCCCTCCTTATCTTGGAGACAATGTATGTGTTTGTTTTCAGGTTTCCGCAGTGTTGTATGTATCCATAAACTCATTCCGGTGCTATCTCATGTTTTTCTCCTACATTTGAATCACGAGGGCAGAAATAAAGTGACTTATACATGATAGATGCGATTATTAACAAAACGTCGTCAATTTATCAAAATGGAATATGGAGGAGAAAGAGCGCGACAAAACACCCGGAACGGGTTTATGGATACATATACAGTGAGTCCCGGCTTGATTGGACGACTCGTATAAAAGGCAAAACATTTTTGATTTGAAATTTGAGCTTCTGGGGTCTAGCCCTGTTTGGTTTGAAACTAATTTGTAACAGAATTTATATTAGAAAATCAAGTGTGCCTTGGAAATATTGAAAAAATGATTTTTTACACTAGTAAAGTCCTTTTTGTAAGAGATAGGACAAAATGTTACTAAAAAAGTTGGTGAGAATGAAAAATTACATATGTATGCAAATTTTCTCTATGTCTCTATGTCAACCTAGATTTAAAAATTTTTTTATTAACAAGATTTGATCAGAATTGAAAATTATGTTAATGTATAACGTTTCCATCGCAGATCCCATGAAACAGACACCAGTAGAGAATAAAACAAACTTTTTATATTGTTGGATAATCATCATTCAACAATAACAAAGCAATCAAACAAAGTTACCTATCTACTGCGACACTTAGTTTATTCAATTAAACCATCTCCTAAGTTTGCACAATGTTCAAATCGTAATCTACATTCTTTATAAGAATGTTCTATCTGTTCGAAGCCATTGTTGCGTATAACGTTTTGAATCCTGTTTTCTAACATCATTTGAAATTCTTTCAGCGTAGGCTAATTGTTTCAATCTGTCCCACACAAAATCCATAATAGTAAGATCAGGTGACATTGGAGCCACAAAACCTACTAATTCTCCCAATCCATATTTCGGCAAACTGTTCATTTGGTGAGCTGGAAACAAGACGAGTAGAATGGATAGGGCAGTCGTCATGCTGAAAGTAACTAGTCTGGCGTATTTGTAAAGGAAGTTCATCAACAAACTTTTCAAGAATCATCATGTACGTATTCTGATTAAGGTTTCCTTCAATAAAAATGGATCAACAAGACCAAGTCCACATGAAACTGCACACCATACATTTAGTTGCCTTCTAGAATTAATTTGGTACTGTGGATTTTCTAACGCCGTTTGTTGTGAAAGTAGATTCGTCCGAAAATTACCTGCTCATGAAAATGTCGGTTGTTTAAGATTTCTTCTCCCAAAGACAAGCAAAATTTTATCTTTACCTTCATCACAATATTGTGCTTTAAATGTATGGATGTTACAGCTTTTATAAATTTTTGCAATTGTGCTGTGCTTATACCTGATATGTCAGTTCGCTTTCTCAATCGTTTTCTATCGAATTTAATGCTATCAATGTTGCTGCATCATTTTCATCCAGAGCTTTCTTTTGTTTGTTTTTAATTATTTACATTTTACGTTTGCAAAAACTTTTTATTAGCCAGCTCACATATGATTTTTGTACCATTGCTTCAGGATATTATTCATTAAAAGGTTAATTACAGAAGAAATCGATCTCTCGTCAATACCGTGGCACTGAATTAAATAAATTTTTGTTCGCTAATTCTTGATTTAAAATAAAAAATCTAAAGGATCAAAGTTCGCCCGAGACATGGCATACACATGTAGTTTTTCATTCTGAAGAACTTTGTTTAGTAACATTTTGTCGTACCTCTTACAGAAAAGGACTTTTGCCAATGTGAAAAATCATTTTTCAAAATTTCCAAGGCACACGTGATTTTTCGAAATTAAAATTCTGTCACAAATGTTGAGATGATATATTTGAGTGGTAAAATGATTGTTATAAAGAAATAAGTTCATGATAAAAATTATAATAAATATAGTCATTATGATGGAATGGGTTGAAGATCAAGTTACATAAGTTCATAATAATATATAACCGAGTACATATGTGTTTATATATCATATTTGAGCTACATGATTCAAGTTCCACAGTTATTACACTTTAATCATGGGTGTACAGGAGAATTTTTACATTAGTAGTTTCCGATTACCTTCGGAAGATATAAATTATGTATTTTCTTTAATATTGTTCATGATGTCCATTTGGAAAAGGAAATCCTGTCCTGGTAGCATGATCTGCTTCAGTTCTATAATAAAAGAAACCAATTTGAATTAGATAACATGTAGGTGAAGTAAATTGCATGATTAAAATTAATGAAAAGACAAAAAGATTCATATGACTTATGAAATTATGAATAATGATACTGAACATTAATTATAAAAATAACTTACATAATTGTGTTAGTAGGAAGTGTTGCAACATAAATTAACATTGTCGGTGCAAATTAACTGAATGTGATGAGAAAACGGGTTATGACAATTTCGAACTCCGGTAGTGAGATAGAATATTACATTTTAGACCATGTTAGATTTAAAATTAGTGTAACTTTACGTTTTCGGGTTTTAGAATCCAATTATAACCATAGTTTTCCTGTGGAGGTTAGAATAAGTTAAATATAAGTAAATTTGTTAATATGAAAACTTTAGATATTGTAATTATTAATAGCTAAGTAATTTAAAAGCGAGATGTGACAAATGAGGTATTATTTTGAAAGAAAGTTTGTGTAGAATCTAACGCTTATAATATTTTTAAGATGTATCCTAGTATAACAAAGATATTTGGAAATTTAATAAATAGTAAATTTCAGAAATATGATCAGCCAATCAGAATTAAGATTTGGGTTTGTTTGAATTGTATGAAGTTCCAATCAAAATTGGTGTTTAAGAAAAGATGATAATGCATTTGAACATTTTTCTAATCAGTCTGCTTACAATCTTGAAGGTGAAAGCATGTTACTTTGTTAAGAGCATGTAAACAAAATTAATATTGTTAATTTTATAACCACCTAATCCAAATAAAAACAAAACATATTCAAAATTTTAAACTACTTAAACAAAAGTGGGGTTATAACAAATTACTTATAATACGTGAAATGTCAAATCACTAAACAAAAGAAATGTTAAATACTGTTATTAATGTTTTTAATATAAACGAAGAATTTAACAAAAATTAAAAATGGTGTTTTATCAACTTTATAGAAATTAAAAGCATTAATAAATAAATTGAATGCAGACAATTTATTGTATTAAATGATACAATATTAAAATTAAGTGTTTGGAAAAATTTCTGGAGAAATGAGTAACGTACCTAAAGAAGCTCTTGCTCTATATCAATCTCTGTTGCGACAGCATACTTGAGGATTCACAATATAGCTTTTGTGGATACAGGGGCTTCAATCTTGAAGAATTCCACAGCTGAAGGAAGATTAAGGAGGCTGTAAGTTAAATGAATCTCATATTACCAATCTAGGTTATGTTTATGTATCACCTATGTTTAAATGTGTAAAGAATTTAAACAGATTATATAACAGTCCGCGAATAGTAAGGCGAAACATTAATTGAATATTAAAACTACATCAAAGTCAAATTATACTTACATAAAAGTACTATTTGGTTGTTCACCATGAAACACATAATGCACATGTTCAACATGATTATATACACACAGATATCCGCATGTGCGCAATGTGGTGTATGATTGCCTATGGTACAAGGTGTTTGAATAAAACAATTTAATATGAATTCAAATTATATCAAGTCAGTAACTGGTGTATCTCAAAATTTTAATATGGATGTTTACTATTATTTCATCACAAAACTAATTCATTGAACTGTATCCCCTGAGTTATTAGTCGAGGCAATATTCACTTAACAAATTCATTACAAGATATTTATGACACTAAAATACTAAAATATATATATATATATATATATATATATATATATATATATATATATATATATATATTATATATATATATATATATATATATATATATATATATATATATATATATATATATATATATATACAGGTTGTTAGGAAACATACGGCAAAAATTCAAGGGTCATTTCTTGGCCTATTCCAAGAATATTTTGTCATTTGATGATTTTGAGAAAACCCCATTGTTTTGAAGATATAGGGTGAACAAAATTTGCGACAGTAACAACATTTTATTAACAAATAGTACATGCAAAGTTGCTCAATCTACAATAAGTGTTCGAAAACTTGCATAAAATGTATTAACAGATATGTTTAAGGTCTGTAT
>JARFJB010002073.1:195000-207500 GCA_036346205.1 Vesta saturnalis
TCCGAGTAAGGGTGTAGTATTAACGAACTTAGACAGTTTCAACAATACCTTACCGGGTACAACATTACAGTATACCAACACGGCACTAAGGGACGAGAAATGTTATTCGAAGGTGTCGACCCGGGAAAAGAAAATAAGATTACTGTACAACCAAGGACATTTTAACGTTATAAAATCTTTAACATCAGCATTTTGCTGCAGCTATTACTGTGAAAAGTGTCATATCCCGTACAATACTTTAAATAGGCATAGGTGAGGAGCTACATGCCCTGCTGTAGAAGAGCTCCAGTTTTTGAAAAATTAAGTGAAGAAGTTTATTGCCACGACTGCGGTAGAAGCTTTCGTTCGTCCATATGTCTTTTGAACCATAAAGAAGAAAAACGGGTGTGTCTATATGTTCAACAGTACACAAATGCAGCGTTTGTTTAAAAACATTTAATGTTAACAACCGAAAAACACCTCATTTTTGTGGAGAGGTGTTTTGTAAACAATGCAACGATCATAAACCGGAAAACCATTTTGTTTTATTAGACAAGCAACCCCGTATAAAGAGAATAGCGATGTTTTATTTTTGTTTTATGATTTAGAAACTCGTCAAGAAAAATCTCACCCGAAAAACCGGCAGTAAAACTTCACGAGGCGAATCTTTGTGTATTTCAGCAAGTGTGCCCTACGTGCTACACACTACCATCATCTCTAGTTATATGCCCCGATGTGGTGTTAGAGAACAAATATTACAAGGTGAATACTGTATCAACAAAATCTTTAGTTACTTGCTAGAAGTAAGAAAATTGTTCAAAAGGTTGTTGTAATAGCCCACAATGGCCAGGGGTTTGATCACCAGTTTATCTTAAACCACACACTAACAAACACACATCTTAAACCGGCGATTATAATGAGAGGGTCTAAAATACTAATGATGAAATTTGATAACCTAAAATTTATTGATAGTCTTAACTACTTCCCTATGCCGCTCTCGGCTCTACCAAAGGCATTTAGATTAGCGACGGGTATAAGAAAAGGTTATTTCCCCATCTATTTAACATTAAAGCAAACTCCGAGTATGTAGGGTCGCTACCTCATATTGATTACTACTCCCCAACTCCATGAAACCCGAAGAAAGAGTTGAATTTTAAAATGGTATGAAGAAACGCAATCACAGGGTTATATATTTAAAATGTCGGAAGAGTTAATAGAATATTGCCGGTCCGACGTAGACATCTTAAAACATGCTTGCATGTACTTTAGAAGATTGTTTTGAAGGAGTGTTTGGTTGATCCGTTTGTCGAAGCCATTACGATAGCTTCAGCTTGCAATCTAGTGTACCGAAGACGATTTTTACAACCCGATACAATAGGAATTATCCCCAAAGCTGGTTATCGGAGAGTAGACAAGCAATCTATAAGTGCTATACAATGGTTGGTCTGGGAAGAGGACCGTAGAGGTATTTCTATTCAACACGCGGGTAAACAGATAGAGTATGTGACGTATGGTTTGAGAGTAGACGGTTATTGCGAATCATCAAACGAAGTTTTTGAGTTTTACGGGTGCTAATATCACGGTTGTCCTATATGCTTTACAACACGGTGCGATGCACAGCTGTTTGACAATCCATACGATACCATGGAACAGAGATATGAAAATACTAAATCAAAAGTATTTCGTCTTAAAAACTTAGGATATTACGTCACTGAAATGTGGGGATGTAAATTTTCGCTAGAATTAAAACAAACCCAAAATGTTATACTTAAAACATCACCCCTGATAAGATACGTCCCTCTTAACCCACGCGATGCATTTTATGGTGGTAGAACAGGGTGTACAAAACTAAAATATGTAGCAAAACCCGGCGAAAGAATTAAATACGTCGACGTGTGCTCGTTGTACCCTGGGTTTGTAAATATGGGAAGTTTCCAACTGGTCACCCACGGGTATACGTTGGGAGGAGTGTGACGAGTTTACTACTAGGCGTGCCTTCCCCAGCGGTATAATTAAGTGTTCAATTCTGCCACCTCAAGATCTTTACCATCCTGTGCTCCCTATGAAGATACATCAAAACTTATGTTTCCGCTCTGTCGCACATGTGTAGAAGGACTAAGTACCGAAGAATGCTTGCATGATATTCAGGAACGAACAATTCACGGTACTTCGTGTACAGACGAAATCGTAGAAGCCGTCAAAAGAGGGTACAATATAGTACAGATACAAGAAATCTGGTCATATGACACAACACAGTATGATAAAACAGATAGATCAGGCGGTCTATTTTCCGGTTTCATAAATATGTTCTTAAAGATTAAGCAAGAGGCCTCAGGGTGCCCATCTAACTGTACAAATCAAGAAGACCAGACCCTTTACATTGCAGAGTTCCTTAACAACGAGGGTGTACAGCTCGAACATGGTTCTATTGAGAAAAATCCCGCCGTTCGATCGCTAGCAAAGCTTACGTTGAACAGTTTTTCGGATAAATTAGTTCAGCGCGAGAATCAAAGAAAAACTTATTAATACTCTAAAAGAGTTTTACGATTTAATGTTTTCTCCATCAGTTAAAGTTAATCATGTAAAGGAAATGAATGAGGACACCCTAACAGTAAACTGGATATACGCGGAAGAGGCTGCTGAGCCCTTCTTTAATGTAAACTGCGTAATTGCAGCCTACGTAACCACACAAGCACGATTAAAATTATATTCGTATCTCGAAGCGTTGGGAGAGAGGTGCTATATTACGATACTGATTCTGTTATTTACATTTCAAAGAAGGGTACCCGCATCTACCGCTAGGAAATATGTTAGGAAATCTTACTGATGAAATTGGACCTCCATACGGTTGTGGGTCTTATATCACCGAGTTTGCGTCAGGAGGACCGAAAACATACGGCTACAAAGTTTATTTACCAGATGGGGCGATAAAGCAAACGATTAAAGTAAAAGGAATTACCCTTAAGAATGTATATGCGCGAGCACTGACCCTGCTTAAACCATAAGTGCATCTATTTCCTTTTTCCTTTTACAATTATAAATGCAGTTTTTGCTTGTATAATACTAGTGTGTAATTGCTTTTCTTGTTTCAGTTGCTTTCACGATGTCGTTGAGAAAGGTACTCTCTGGTCAACGATAGACGGCTAAATAGGGTATGTATTTTAAAAATATTAAGTGTTTTTTTAATACAATCGTAGATCTGCCCGAAATTTATTAATTTTATTCAAATTCAACGTCGTTATAAAATGCGTCTTAAATATTTATTTTATAAATTGCAACTTTTAATTAAAAACCTCTCTCATTTATCATTAAATATCCTGTTAGGCCAGTTGTTAAACGAGTGATTACAACAGTAACCATCGATTTATACGTTTTATAACAGAAAATTTCGATATTTAATCCAAACGTACTGCGCTATACTAATAGTACGTAAGTTTTATTGTACAGACATTTTTTTAACTCTGAACATAGACCATATTCAGTTTTAAACGGTAGTGGCAACGTTATGTTAGAATCCGACCGTCATGGCAAATTTGATCCTTTCAAATATAACAAATACACTGCAGCTAGTCGTGTAACTTATTTAGGCAAGAAACAACTTCTTAGTTAATTTTTACTAAAAGTTCTTTGTTGTTTTTTATACGTTTTAGAACTCGATATGTAAACCAATCGTGCTGTCAATGCCCGTGTTTTTATTGTAAATTC
Source organism: Vesta saturnalis (assembly GCA_036346205.1). NCBI lineage: Eukaryota > Metazoa > Arthropoda > Insecta > Coleoptera > Lampyridae > Vesta > Vesta saturnalis. Next base: position 198,685 of record JARFJB010002073.1, read on the forward strand.
GAGTTCCTTATTAAAATACATATTTCTGTGTATTTTAATGAACTGCATAGTTCAAATCTCAACAAAATTTTCAATGTTATTAAAATTCATCCTCAATATGTTAACTTATATACAATTCATTCAATTATTAACGCTGGTAATTACAAATATAATCATCAACATCATTAAAATTGTCCATATGTTACCTTAACATATAGGTTTTATTCTGAATTCACTTTGAATGACAAAAACACGTATTAGTGTGCGTTAGCAATGTTAGTAGAGCGATTTTTTTCAAAATAAATGAATTTATAGCTGCTAAAATGTTTAGTATTTAAACAAAATGTTCCGTACCTATTTTAAAAGGTTAGTTAGAGTTAACGGTGGTTTCTGTAGTACGAACTCGAAATTTAACGATTCATTTTCACCTCGCCTTTGGGACACCTTCGCGTATAAACATATTCATTATTCTGATTGACAAAGCATCTGTTCACAAACATGTTTATTGTTTCAGATACAGATCGACGATTCTGATTCCTAGCTATACGTCTATTAATAAGGTAGGTATTGAGTTCATTTGAGTTGGACTATAATACAGGTAGGTACTATCAATCGGGTATACAGACTGGTAATACTGATATTACAATTATGAGGTGCTTTACATACAGTTTATGTTGATTCTTATTAATAAGGGTTAAACACCAACCTATCCCTATCTTATCCTCGGTTGAAGAGACGGGTCATTCCTAGGGCTTACTCAAATGTGCAAGCAGCCGTTTCGGCTGTTGGCGCTCGGTACATAACTATATTCGACGCCCAAATGTTCCGGAAGGAACCTATCTGCACTGGGAGCTTAGCTTTAATATCATAGCGCAGGGAATTTCCTCATTATGAAAGCTGTCATTTGACGGTAGACCTGTCCTTCAACGATTTTTCCTTCTCCATTTCATCAATTTTGATAAATTGTGGTGTTAAATCCTCCCACTTTAACACTCCTACTCTTATGGGCTTTCTTCTTTACAGAAATCTGTCTACACCAGTCCTCTGTGTAGCGCCCTTGGATTATGAGGGAATATCTGGATTCTTTAAACTTCTCACTCGCGTATAAAGATATATTTCTCTCACTTATAATATTACAGCTGTTATAAGGTTTAGGACTTTAATAACCAAAATGTTCCTACGTATCTATTTGAATAGGTTAGTTAGCAGTAAATGGTGGCTTCTGTAGTACGAGCATCGAAATTTAATATAGACCGTACATTACGCAGGGTAGAGGTGTGTGGATTTTAACGTCAAACTTTTGAAAATATTGAGTGCTTGTCAAATGCCTTGTCAGTTGATTCAGTCGAGAATTGGGTATTATTCGTATATACAATATAAGCCGTATTCACATACCAGTTTAATTACCGTCATGCGTCATTACTGTATACCGCAAAAATACATACCTAAGTGTATTATAGGTCGTGGTGTGAACTAAGGCAACCCGTAGTTTAAATTTGAAATTCTCTGCGTGAAAGGTTATTCTACCTTTATCGTCGGGGGTAAACGACGGATTACACGTTCAACTAGGTGAATGTCAGGATGTTAAACACTTTGAAGTTCCAACTCATAGATCCGACCTTGAATTTCTTCATACCGACTATCGTGTGATGTGTAGATGATTGGGCTTCGACGTTTTACTGCCGATATTCACAAATAGACAGACAGACCAGCCAGATCAGACAGACCAGCCAGATCAGACAGCAGACCAGCCAGACCAGACTGATCAGTCAGCCTAGGCAGACCAGACAGACAGACCACTACAGAGTGCAGACGTGTATATTTTATAATAATTGACCACAAAGGTTCCCAGCGCATGTCTTTCTTTCTCACCACTGTTTTCTCTTTCTCGCTCTCTCTCTCTCTCTCTGTCTCTGTCTCTCTCACACATGTACTACACAGTGCAGACGTATATATTTTATAATAACTGAGCATATAGACCCTCAACACCTATCTTTCTTTCTCATCTCTTTTTTCTCTCTCTCTCTCTCTCGCTCTCTCTCACGCAGACACACTACAGAGTGCAGACTTGTATATTTTATAATAACTGCCCACAAAAGACCCCAATGCGTGTCTTTCTGTCTCACCACTGTTTTCTCCTTCTCGCTCTCTCCACAGACACACACGCATACATCACTTACGTAACATCTCTAAGCTCGTATTTGGAACTGTGCTTGTAGGATAACTATTTTACGGTGATCTGAGGTGTGTGTCTACGCTAAGCTATAGATATACTGTTTATATGAGATCTATAGGTTTATAATGTAAGCGGATTGGTGGCGCAGCTGTTGAGGTCCTCGTTTGTTATTTCAGTCCTCGTTTGTTATTTCAGAGGTCTACGGTTCGATTAGAGTAATTCCTTAAGTAAATATGTGCGAGTGAAATAAGTGAGAAACGTATGCTTTTTCTTTTCTTTATTTAAGATTACATTGAATACATATACACGTAGTTTTACCTACATCAAAGATCTATAAGTTATTTTAATATAGTCTTTCGATTTATTTAAGTCTATAACGTACTATTTCAACATTCCAATTCTAATATATAGTGAAAACATATAAACATTCATGGTTTATTCTCGTTTTGAACAATGTTTTGATCTTAATATCTATTCTATTTATTGGTTAAACATTCCAACAATATAATACACCTGTAATATATCCTAAAATCCGATTGTATTTACACTAACTGGTACAATAACACTTTATTGTTTCACACTAAATCATTTTCGTTTTCTTATATCCGTATGGTATCGTGTCGTAGTTTTCTATCCTGCGACGTTTGTTGATGTTTAATCGGAGTCTTTTAATTTCAGGTTTTGTCACGAGTTCGTGGTCGTGTGTACGCCTAATGACGTTAGTAGAAGTTAAAATTTCATGTTCCGTGTCATCCACTAAGTCAATTAAGGATTCTAAGTTAACTTTTCCTAAATTTTCATAGTTAAGGGTAATTCCATTTACTTTAATCGTTTGCTTTATCGCCCCATCTGGTAAATAAACTTTGTAGCCGTATGTTTTCGGTCCTCCTGACGCAAACTCGGTGATATAAGACCCACAACCGTATGGAGGTTCAATTTCATCAGTAAGGTCTCCTAACATATTTCCTAGCGGTAGATGCGGGTACCCTTCTTTTGAAATGTTGAAATGTAAGTAACATAATCAGTATCGTAATATAGCCCACTCTCCCAACGCTTCGAGATACGAATATAATTTTAATCGTGCTTGTGTGGTTACGTAGGCTGCTATTACGCAGTTTACATTAAAGAAGGGCTCAGCAGCCTCTTCCGCGTATATCCAGTTTACAATTAGGGTGTCCTCGTTAATTTCCTGTCTATGATTAACTTCAACTGATGGAGAAAACATTAAATCGTAACACTCTTTCAGAGTATTAATAATTTAAGTTTTACTTTGATTTTCGCGTTGACCAAATTTACCCCAGAAACTGTTTAACATAAGCTTTACTAGAGATCTAAGAGCGGGGTTTTTCTCAATAGAACCAGGTTCGAGCTGTACACCCTCGTTACTAAGGAACTCTGCAATGTAAAGGGTCTGGTCTTCTTGATTTGTACAGTTAGATGGGCACCCTGAGGCCTCTTGCTTAATCTTTAAGAACATATTTATGAAACCGGAAAATAGACCGCCTGATCTATCTGTTTTATCATACTGTATTGTGTCATATGACCAAATTTCTTGTATCTTTACTATATTGTACCACCTTTTGATGGTTTCTACGATTTCGTCTGTGCACCATGTACCGTGAAGTGTTGGTTCCTGAATATTATGCAGGCATTCTTCGGTACTTAGTCCTTCTACACATGTGCGACAAAGTGGAAACATAAGTTTTGATGTATCTTCATAGGGAGCACAGGATGGTAAAGATCTTGAGGTGGCAGAATTGAACATTAATTTACCGCTGGGGAAGGCACGCCTAGTAGTAAACTCGTCACACTCCTCCCAACGTATACCCGTGGGTGACCAGTTGGAAACTTCCCATATTTACAAACCCAGGGGTACAACGAGCACACGTCGACGTATTTAATTCTTTCGCCGGGTTTTGCTATATATTTTAGTTTTGTACACCACGTTCTACCACCATAAAATGCATCGGGTGGGTTAAGAGGGATGTATCTTATCAAGGGGTGATGTTTTAAGTATAAAATTTTTGGGTTTGTTTTAATTCTAGCGAAAATTTACATCCCCACATTTCAGTGACGTAATATCCTAAGTTTTTAAGACGAAATACTTTTGATTTAGTATTTTCATATCTTGCTCCATGGTATCGTTGGATTGTCAAACAGCTGTGCATCGCGCCGTGTTGTAAAGCATATAGGACAACCGTGATAGTAGCACCCGTAAAACTCAAAAACTTCGTTTGATGATTCGCAATAACCGTCTACTCTCAAACCATACGTCACTCTTATCTGTTTACCCGCGTGTTGAATAGAAATACCTCTACGGTCCTCTTCCCAGACCAACCATTGTATAGCACTTATAGATTGCTTTCTACTCTCCGATAACCAGCTTTGGGGATAATTCCTATTGTATCGGGTTGTAAAAATCGTCTTCGGTACACTAGATTGCAAGCTGAAACTACCGTAATGGCTTCGACAAACGGATCAACCAAACACTCCTTCAAAAACAATCTTCTAAAGTACATGCAAGCATGTTTTAAGATGTCTACGTCGGACCGGCAATATTCTATTAACTCTTCCGACATTTTAAATATATAACCCTGTGATTGCGTTTCTTCATACCATTTTAAAATTCAACTCTTTCTTCGGGTTTCATGGAGTTGGGGAGTAGTAATCAATATGAGGTAGCGACCCTACATACTCGGGTTTGCTTTAATGTTAAATAGATGGAAATAACCTTTTCTTATACCCGTCGCTAATCAAATGCCTTTGGTAGAGCCGAGAGCGGCATAGGGAAGTAGTTAAGACTATCAATAAATTTTAGGTTATCAAATTTCATCATTAGTATTTTAGACCCTCTCATTATAATCTCCGGTTTAAGATGTGTGTTTGTTAGTGTGTTTTAAGATAAACTGGTGATCAAACCCCTGGCCATTGTGGGCTATTACAACAACCTTTTGAACAATTTTCTTACTTCAGCAAGTAACTAAAGATTTTGTTGATACAGTATTCACCTTGTAATATTTGTTCTCTAACACCACATCGGGGCATATAACTAGAGATGATGGTAGTGTAGCACGGGGCACACTTGCTGAAATACACAAAGATTCGCCTCGTGAAGTTTTACTGCCGGTTTTTCGGGGTGAGATTTTTCTTGACGAGTTTCTAAATCATAAAACAAAAATAAAACATCGTTATTCTCTTTATACGGGGTTGCTTGTCTAATAAAACAAAATGGTTTTCCGGTTTATGATCGTTGCATTGTTTACAAAACACCTCTCCACAAAAATGAGGTGTTTTCGGTTGTTAATATTAAATGTTTTAAACAAACGCTGCATTTGTGTACTGTTGAACATATAGAACACCCCGTTTTTCTTCTTTATGGTTCAAAAGACATATGGACGAACGAAAGCTTCTACCGCAGTCGTGGCAATAAACTTCTTCACTTAATTTTTCACAAACTGGAGCTCTTCTACAGCAGGGCATGTAGCTCCACACCTATGCCTATTTAAAGTATTGTACGGGATATGACACTTTTCACAGTAATAGCTGCAGCAAAATGCTGATGTTAAAGATTTTATAACGTTAAAATGTCCTTGGTTGTACAGTAATCTTATTTTCTTTTCCCCGGGTCGACACCTTCGAATAACATTTCTCGTCCCTTAGTGCCGTGTTGGTATACTGTAATGTTGTACCCGGTAAGGTATTGTTGAAACTGTCTAAGTTCGTTAATACTACACCCTTACTCGGAATTGTAACCTTAGCGACTTCTATTAAGTTTAGCGCAAATAGTTTTGTTGTGCATCCTTTTTCTAATGTCATTATATCTCGGGTCTTTATCTGCAAGGGCTCTACCCCTACTAATGCTCGCGGTAAACATAAGTTATCTTCATTGCGTATAGTAATTATTCCACGTCGCATGGTTGATTCTTCATTGTAATTGTTATACACTCGCTGTCTTCCGTTCCCTGTTGGCGGTGATACACACGTTACCTCCATATGAAATGTGTCCGTGCTCGTGTGCTCAGTATTACTCTGCAGTAGTGATTCCAAAATACCCACACAGAGCCAAATGTCACTTCGGATGCTTTACGAAAACTCAACCACCCGGTAGTTTAAATTTGAAATTTTCTGCGTGAAAGGTTATCCCCACTTTATCGTCGGGGTTAACCGATGACATAATGTATGTAATAACTTGATTAACTCCTGTTCTTACCCAATCTAACAATTTAGCTTTCCAGTACTGTTCTTTACTTTAAACAAAATTTTTCGCTTGGTTGAGCGAAACTTCTTTATGTTCATATAACGCTCACTGACAATTTCAAAATTAGCCATGTGCACTCGCGATGAGACCGATGTGTACGGTAGCAGCAGTAAAAGTAAACTAAGTCATTTAGTACCTGATGAGCGTGTTTATACACTAGTCACCCCTCCCTGATAGTATTCTCAATACCCGTTTGTTGTTCAGAGGTCTACGGTTCGGATCTCACAGACTTACTTACTTTTTATAAAATAAGTTTCTCACTATACATTTCCCTTGCTATAATGTAACCCCACATGGGGTATTTGGTTCAGGCAGTTGCGCACGCAACTGTCTGACAAGTGCCCCATATCTACTACCATGATCATCAAAGTAATTATACATATTCAAACTGAGTTCAAGGTTACAGATAAACAATCGCGATCAATTTTAAGGTAACAATTTAAAAGTACGACTCAGTATCATTTTGAGGTATTTTGAAATTTATAATGACAGTCGTCAGAAATAAGATTGAATTAACATCAAGTTCAGGTTTTAAGCATACTAGAAAACCTTACTTAACTATCCGGAAGACTGGATTAACGAAAGAAAAAAGCAAATAAACCAGCACACTGGATTTCTCCCACAATCCAATCAGCTCTAAGCCAGTGAAAATAAGCTTAAATACAAAATTGTAAGTGGGTAGGTATTTTCCTTCTGGAGTTATCGTGGACACTAGCATACATCCATACAACACACGCACGCACCACAGCACACAGACACACACAGACAAACACAGACACACACAGAACACACAGACACACACAAGAACACACACACACACACACAGACACACGACACACACAACACAGACACACACACAGACACACAGACACACACAGACACACACAGACACACACAACACACACAGACACACACAGACACACACAGATAGATAGGCACACACAGAGACACACTGTCACACACAGAGACACACACATACACACACACAGACACATACTGACACACACACACACACATACACACACACACACACACTACGCACCCACACCACACACACTCACACACTCAAACACCCCCACCCCACCCCACACACACACACACACACACACACAGACACCCGCAGATACACACAAACACAGACACACACACAGGTACATACAACACACACACACACACAACACACACACACACACACACACACACACACACACACACACACACACACACACACACACTCACACAGACATACACCGGATAACCGTCTATTGGAAGACAAAAGCTTCATTGAAATAATGAACACGTTTTTGTCATCAAACTATCAACACCAGAATTATGACAACCAGGACGAGACCTTAGTATCATGGGAACGCCTCAAGTTAAAAATTACAGATGTCGTTATCTTATACCAAAGGCAGAACAGACAGAAAAAGTTCATTGATACCTGCTACTTACAAAAACAATTAAAACCCTCATTGGTAGTGGATCTAACATTGAAAAAGACAACCCCGTGTACTACTAAACACCATTAAGGATGCGTACAAAAGGATAAGTGAACATCAACTAACATCCACAAACTATGACAAACTAATAGTCTCACCGCCCAACAGATAAAAAATTAACAGCTTTTTCAAACCTTTGTCCATCCTAAGGCATAACAATGGAACAATTGAGGACCCACAAACTCTTTGTGAAGTAGTGGGAATCACTTTCGCCAGGTGCACAAAAAAACCAATTACGAATTTTTCTTCCAGTCCATTATATGAATCTCTCGCAACTTTACCGGACGCTGAGAAGAAACTGTTAGAGGAACCAATTACAGTTGAGGAGTTGACAGCAGCACTACAGTTATTAAATAAAAATAGTGCCCCTGGAATTGAAGGCCTAACGGTGCAATTTTATGTCGCCTTCGGAACCATATAAAACATACAGTTTTCCAGACTATACAAGCGGCAATTAAAAGAAACTCGTTACCCGATTCCATGCGGAAAGCCGTTAATACTTTAATGCCAAAAAAGGCGATTTGCTAGAATTAAAAACTATGCACTACTATGCACCGATTATAAGATTTTAGCAAAATTATTGTCGTTAAGGCTCACAAGAGTAATCAATAAAATAATACATCCAAACCAAAGCTACTCTATACCAAATCGATCTATGTACGACTCAATCCATGTACACCGAGAATTAATAAGACAAGCTAATCATCAAAACGTTCCGATTGCAATCATTAGCTTAGACCAAAAAGCAGCCTTTGACAAAATTTCACACAGTTATTTATTCCATGTGCTAAGAAGGATGAACTTTGGAGATCGGTTTATCAAAGCAGTAAAACTACTGTACGTACACTCGTTAAGTCACGTTAGGCTGGGATCACTGCTTACCAGCGCCATACATTTTGAAACT
>JARFJB010002073.1:212500-222500 GCA_036346205.1 Vesta saturnalis
TATTGCTTGCATGGGTGGCCCATTAATTATATGGCCGTCACTTGTTTTGGTGATGCACTTCTCAAAGTACGTAAGATAATTAAACATACATCATCACTAAAATATTAAATTGTAGATACTTTAAATGGCAAAGTTTTAAAAAGAAATTTTCAGCAGTTGAACTTTTACCTTACATTTTACCTACATTTCTATGCATGATTTCAAATCAAACTTTTTTTATTAAAATTTCGGTTTGGTTCATAATGATAATTACAGCAGGTGTTTGGTTCGGCATTGTAGGATTTGTAACAAACCATAACAATCCAGACATTTTCATGGATGGTGACACTCCAAGGTACTTTTTATTTGGATCATGTCAACTTTATCTTCTTACTCCCTTTTAGGTCAGCAAATGAGTTAGATTGGGGAATAAATCAACTTGACACAGTTACTGAAAAAACGGGAGTAGTTAATACACATTTTCTTGGCTTGGTTTCGTTTGGTGATCACGCCTTGCACCATTTATTTCCAACCATAGATCATGGTTTGCTTCAACATTTATATCCAGTCTTTAAGGAAACACTCAAACAGTTTAATTTAAATATGCGAGTTATGGGTAAAACCAATTTGTTAGCTGGTTACTTTGGGCAACTATGTAAAGAAACTCCTAATCCATATTCACCAGATTTATCAAAATATAAAGACTCTTTTTAAATTTATAGGGGTATATGGACGTACTGGTACAATACGTATTACCTTGAAACAATTTCGGTTCTAAAACTAATTGTGAAATTAGAAGCTTGATCGTTTTGTTAACTTTTTTAGGCGACCTGAAATACTTGTAAAATTATAAGACATGTTTATAAATGTTTTTTAATATGCGTGTTTATATTTTTTGTTTCTAATTGTTCTAAAATATCTTAGATAATACCTAGCATGAATAAAATAGAATTTTTTATCTCTCTTTGACCAACTACCTTGCAGAGAGAAGGATGGTTGAGATTAATAGTTAATTATTTAATTAATGTTTATCGACTTATTCGCCGGTCGATCTTCCAATTACTTCGCCGTCCATAAATAAACGGTTGCCATTGCTTAAAACATATATCTCATCGAAAAGACGATTAAGCACAGGAAAAGTATAATCAACTGCAGACTAGACCTAGACAAGATACCACCAGTGAGGAGATTCCAACGACTTCAAGAAGAGATGGTACATAGGTATAATAAATAAAATATATTAAAATACTGTGTTGTTTATTGAGCCTGCCAATAAAACCGCATTCTATTCTATCGCACCCTCAACGCCCAAGCCTTAGCGCGGCGAGGTGTGAGGCTGCACCCGGTGAGGGCCTACCCCTTCAAACATAAATATTTCTGAACCCAAATTTTAGGACACCCTACTAACAGTTATGGTAAAATATGGCAAACCCGCTTTCGCTAACCCAACCCCGACGTAACCATCTCACTCGACCTACGACCACAACGTACACTCTATCCACACAAAAGATACCAAAGACATACACTTCCGTAACTGCACAACCAACTACACCAACCCCATCAACCCACACCCCTCATCCACCACCTCAGCACCTATTATTTATCCTTTACTACTTTCTCTTCCACTACTTCATCCAACCGTAGATATGCTTATACAATATACCGTTAACCAATAAACACCAGGAAGAACTCGATAACTCCTCACGCCCACTTAACATTCCTGTATTCGGGTTCACACCGCCCTTATATTTAACACCTCCCCTTTACCTAACCTCAAAATCCAAACCAAACCTCAACACCTTTTTTGTAACCCTTCCGCTGACCTAACCCAGTTCTCGGGAGTTGGATCACCCTAAGAAGAATCTTTAACCCATTTCATTTTCTTGCGTCATCCGAGGGGTTGCCTAAGACATTTTGAACGAGGACATCGACCTTCCCTGTGTAACTGACGTCATTTCAATTTTCTCCCAAGCCACAATCTTCCAAACATCCTTTGTCTATGACATTACCACAAGTCCCATGATTGAAAATCCCTTAACGCACCACAGAGTAACAACTACGGGGATATTTCAGTTTTTTCGATGAAAAATTGGGAGATACTACACTTTCACCGTACCAAGTCCCCTGCGACACTCAATCCGCACCATCATATTCCCAGAAAGGCGCGATCTGACTATGAAAATGATTGACAAGACAGAAACTGTGTTAATTGACCAACCAAAGTATGTTGCTTAGTGTGGAGCACGCATCGCATTCTTTTCTCATCTCCTAATCCGCACGACTACTCTGGACCTCACAATAGAGGCTCTTAATGCACGGGGAGTTAGACGTAAGCATCCCTCATTAAAAACAAAAAAAAGACAAAATACAAATACTTTCCATAACAGAAACAAAACTATTTACAGAGGCACCCTTAACATAGCACAGTGCCCACCATACCTCAAGAACAACCGAGGCATCCGATACACAGAACTCATAATATATAATAGATACCTAACTACTCACCTTGAGTGTGTTGCAACAACGGAGTGCTTACCTTCATCTTTAACAATAGTTGTTACTATTATAATCCCTCAGGACTAAGCACTCTCTCAACTCGAGTGCATCTTCATCTTTCCGAACGCTGCAGCTGTGCAGTTAGGTAATCTTAACGACACAATAGATATCCAATAACTTTCCAAACTCTAACCTTGGCTCACCACATAGTATAGAAACCGCAATACAGGACCTTTTTAACGTTGTAACAAACAGAGCTAACACAGCAATACAGGCAAAAACTAAATATATAAAGGAAAAACCGCTGCCCCCACGTATCATCTTCTGGACAAAAGCAAAAACAGGTAACTCTATTTCTGAAGATCAGGGAATTCCGATCTATTCGGAATCCACCTACAAAACATATTTGCAACACCCAAAGATCGGTCAACATCCATCTTCTGACAACGAGCTCAAAGCCCATATAGAGCAAAGCGTTGAGGGTTTCAAACAACAACATAAACGACGAAATATCTGACGTGTTAAAGAAGACTGACTCAAACGACTAATACCTCGAAACCTAACCCCAAACTCCATCAGGCAACTAAGCCCAATATTAAACCAGTGTTTATCTACCAACAGTATAGAAATTCTCCGTCACACGTTATGCCACCTAAACCCAGATCCAACATCACGTAACCTTTCTCCTACAGTACAATATCCCTCCCCAGTTGTATGGCAGAATGTTTTATAACTATGCTATCGCGCAGGCCAAGAGACCACCTCAAAGCCAACAACCCTACCTTCGACAGCCACTTTAGTTCATACATTGCAACGTGTTTAACCTACCACGGCACATAAAATAAATGGAGTAAGTTAGTGAGCACGGCTGAAAACTCAGTCTAACGACAGTTTAGTCGCAGAGCACTTGTTTAGCATGGGTGGTTGTGGAAAAAATTCACTACCAATATATATATATATATATATATATATATATATATATATATATATATATATATATATATATATATATATATATTGAAAGGTACAGCTATACACCAGAATCGTAATAATTACTAGACAAACACAAATCCCAAAACGTAACGACGAAGACAGGAATGAACAAAAAAGCTAAACAACAAAAGAACGAGAGAGCTAAATTAATATAACACAAATAAGTGCAAAATAATTATCTGACAATTGTTTTACCTCTACGATGTTAGTCGAGCCCCAAAAGTTGTAATTACCTTTAACTGGTAGCTATTTATTTAGTTCGAGGAGTTTATCCACTAAGAAAAATTTAAACGCTACCAAACACTAAGCAAACAAACCACGCTATTAAACGTTTTACCGAAAAAGATCAATATTTCCAAATAAATTTTGATTTATGTGAAATAATAAAATTCTTAAGAAGTAAAATGTTTTTATTTAACGGTACCGGTCTCTAGCGGTAATCGACCAAACTAACCCGTTAACAATAATAGTAAATATAGAAACCGGCAGAAATGTTGTAAAAGTCCCATAGGTGGCACTAGCATGTCAATTTGGGCATTTAAATATACTTTCTTTTAATACGTTAAATTCAGTGATTATTAAGTCGATACGAATTGATCGCATATCGATGTTACAACATACAAAGCCCTCTTGTAAAACTTCATACAGAAACGTCCAAAGGACATCACTCCTCTGGACTTTTTCTTTTGGGTACATTAAAAATAAAGTTTATAAACGCAGATATGACAATATACTACAGTTAAAATATCATATTCCCATATTCAAACTTCAATTGAATCAACAGTTGTTTTAAGGCGTCTAAATATGCTCGAACATTTTTCGAAGGATGTGGAAACATTGTTCTTTGATTGAAGACATAATTATTTGTTATTGTTGAATATTTTTGATTATTTTTTGATCGCTAGACCGAAAGTGGAGGACCCCTTATGAGAGACCAGGGAGGCTTAATACTGTGGGAGGCCTTGATACACGTTTAAATTTACCGCTTAAAACTTTTGCGATTACTAGATTTGGAAACAGTTGGATCCTTACACGTGGTCGCTGTAATTAATATTAATTTGTGTTCGTTAGGCGCAAAGATAACTTGTCGGTGATAAAAAAACTTATTTGGGTAAAATTTTACACAAAAAAATATTGTTTATTTAATACACGTTTGACAATATATAGATGTAGCAATAATTTAACATATAATTTAGTTTCTTAAAATAACATGGAGTTTTGCTAATGTGAAGTTTCATAAAATATTACCCATGAAGGAGGCTTGATACACATAATGTGGGGAGGCCTGACACATGTATCAAACCTACCACAATAGTGGCTTTTAAAAACAATAATATTCCTTGTCATTTCAGATGCCATTCATGTGGAAAAAGAAAAGAAACAGAATAGTAACATCGCCTGAAAGAATGAAATTGAAAAGTGCGATGAAAGAAGTTGCAGATGGATATCCACTCAGAATTACAGCTACAAGATATGCCATAGATACAATGACCCTGAGAAGATATGTAATGAAATATAAAGAAATAGGAGAAGAAATTAATTTTGTTCCCAATTTTACAACTTCACAAATTTTTAATTCAGAAGAAGATAAAAGTCTATCTAAATATTTAGTAACTGTTGCTAATATGAACTACGGGTTGATTTCAAAAGATACAAGAAAGTTTGCGTATTTGTATGCATAGAACATAAAAAGAAATTTCCTCCAAATTGAGCAAAAATAAAAGAGCCTCGTGTGAGTGGCTTAGGGATTTATGAACCGAAACGTGGACTTGTCGCTGCCTAAACCTGAACCAACAAGTCTTTCTCGTGGAATAGCTTTTAACCGACACACGGTGAGAGAATTTTATAATTTACTGAAGGAGGTGTTAAATCGAGATCATTTTGGGTCTGAGTCTATTTACATTGTGATGAAACTGGGTTTCAAGCCGTCCACAAAACCGGTAAAATTATTTCTAAAAAGGACAAAAACAAGTATACAAAGCAACCTCAGGTGAACGAGGCCAGAGAGTCACGGTTCTGTGCACAGTTAATGCAATAGGAAATTCTATTTCTCCATTTTGTATTTTTCGTATGTTCTCTTGCAAGATTATATGACATATGGAGCTCCACCAGGATCTAAGGCTTCAACTCACCTAACTAGCTGGATGACAGTTGAAAATGTTGAAATCTATTTATCACACTTCATACAGTTTTCAAAATGTAACAAAGAGAAAAAGCCCTTTTGATTACGGATAGCCACAGTAGCCACATATTGTCGATGGGTCTGGATATGTGCAAGGAAGATCGAGTTATTTTATTGACTATACACCCGCATACAAGTCACCGACTACAACTTTTGGATGTTGCCGTCTTTGGACCGTTTAAAATCCACTTTAATAAAGCTTGCTATGATTTTATGGTGCAAAATGCTGGTCAAACTATTATTCTAAAAGATATTGCTAAACTTACGGGTATGGCATATTCACGTGCTTTTACGCCATTAAGTATTTTCAAAGGTTTGCTAAAACTGGCATTTACCCTGCAATTCTCATGTATTTACCGACTCTATGTATCTTACTGTAAAGGTTACTGACGACCAGATCCTTCACAGCAAGGTCCTATGCCACAGACAACAATAACACCTTCGCTCACTGAAGAGCATACCCAGAGGAACGTACACCAGAAGCAAAAGAAGCACTTGTTGAAGATCGCACGCCAGATCCAATACTATCAACTTCGGTTTATGCAAACCATAACCGGAACCTGATTTTGGGCAGATCACACATAACAAGACACTTGAGGACATAAGACCTCTTCCTCAGGCACCGCCAAGAAACTGACCACCTCAGGCAGGAAACCCCAAAAAAGGAATTCTGACAGACACACCTAACATGGTAGAAATTAAAGGTGATTCATCTGATGAACTCACTGATATAGACGAACAAATTGAGAAGGAAATAGAAGAAGAACATTTTGTTAAAGGTGTAATAAATATGAATGATTACGTACTGGTACGATTTGCAACGAAAAAGACAGTGGTACACTATATTGGGCAAGTCGTACAAAAGTTGAAGATGAATATTTTACGCGTCGCAGAAACCTGGTTTCTATTTTGTATATCCTGATGTAAAGGATAAATTTTTGTTCCCGAGGAAAATGTTATCAAGCTACCACCACCGACTTTTGTATGTGGAACTGCCAGGTCATCAAAAAATTAAAATTTCCTTGAATTTTCAAAATATAATAATGTTCTGATGCTATTTTCCAAAATATTTTGTAATGTTTCTTAATGTTTTGTAAGTAATTTCTACGTTTTGCAGAAATATATTATCTAACAATTATTATAATACTTAGAGTTACTCAGAAACATTTAGAACGCTAAATGATTTAGAAATTAAAATTTTCAAAGTTATGGAGGAAGAGCTTTTCTAGGTAAAGTAATTATCAAAAATTGTACATACCGAGTCAAGTATCAACGCTCCCATATATTGTATCAAAACTCCCTTATTATGGGAGGACTGATACAGTTTGCATATTTAAAAAAACAGTTAATAACCTTTTGGTAAGTTTTAAACTCACACATGTGAAGTATCTGAAATTAACTAAAACTTACGCAGTTGCATGGGGACCTATCCTGTGAATTTGGAAATTGAGTATTTTTTAATTTTCTTAGATTAAGTGATAAGCGTATCAAGCCTCCTATTGTCTCCTATATGAAATATACAAAATATAGTCCTATTACTTTTTATGTCCACCGTGGTAAACAATTGAAAAGTCATAAAATGCATAAATTAAAGTATAACCTTATGTTAAGGAATATAACTAAGTGCCTCAGTATAATTTCACTGAAATCCAAGCACCAAAATAGTATTTTATCAATGTACGTTAACCGAATTTTAACGTGAAGTCATGCATTTAAGGTTTTAATTTACATTAAAACATTATTGCAATCAGTGTATCTTTTAAAACTTTAAATTAATTGCTAAATAGACTATATCACTGTTTTTATGATAAAATTTATCACCAGTTGTTTCCGTACATATTCGATAACTCCAATAATACAGTGATGCGCATAAAAAATGTAGTTAACCTTTAACGGGTCTTACGATGTAACGTGCCAATTCTTGGCTATCGTTACCTTAATTTAAGTTCGAAATTTGCTTTATTATTGTTAAATATATTTACATTACGTTGGTATTTTTTCTTTCAATAATTAAATTTTGGAATATTTTTCTCTGTAGTCTACATAATTACGAGTCCTGTGTACATTTTAGACACATCAATTTTGTTGTTTTGTGCAAAATGCAGCTTAACACTTGATTCAATTCAGTTTTAAGTTTTGCTTTCCTTGTCTAAGGTATGTAACGCTTCTAATTACATTTTGTATATATTATATTTCATAGGGAATAAAGATAGGGAACAAGGGTAAGCCTCTACATTATGGAAATCCGATTGTTTTAGGAACAAGCTGTTATGTTAAAATTTTGTTCGTTGTAAAAGTATGCTGCATGAATTATAAATAGAAACCTTTGTTTTGCATTAATAACGCACGCTGTCAATGTATATCTGCTTCTGTCGTCGAATATCTACCAGCTTTTGTTGTGTTTGGAGCCTGCTTTTGTAGTTGACCTACATTTCATTATGGTATGTGGAAGATTTTATGGAAATTATAGTACCTTATCTTACGTTTATATTATGGACGTTACGTTACCTTCATATATGGTCCACAGTTCGTTTATTTGTATGTTATTGACAAATTGAAGTTACCTTTACCGTGTGTGAATCTGATGATTGGGAAATGAAATTCTCATGCTACAATTCGTTTTAAATCGAAGTTAATATATTTATTTTGAGTCAATGTGAGTAATACGTATCCTTTTAATGCAAGTACGTTTTAAGGAAGTAAACAAATCGGTAGCGCTTTGATACAGTTAAACAAACAGATGAATTCTCTATCTAAGACTAAAACATTTGAGTTCATAACCTACAGTACGGTAATATACGTTGACATCGGTCAGTATACATTTTGTTATTAAATACAATGTTGACCACATTAGATTCTGAATTTTAAGTAAAAATGGATTATAAGCTTGTATAGTTATGTTGAGTTTAGTAATTTTAACATCGTAAAGTTTCACGAGAAATATCGTTTTAGTTATTTTATGCTGGAATTATTGAGACATTTTGGTTTCTTAAATATGCAGGTAAATACAGTTGTTTGGTGTTGTTCAGATTACCTATGCTATTAATGTACAACCTTCTCAATTTTGTTGTATTTTAATTATTAAACCTATAAATTGAGTGAGTCCAACAACCAAATGCTTTACTGATTATACCTATGTCTCCCTCACATCTGAAAATTAATGAGTTCTCAAACTACAGTAAGTTTCGTCCTTACTGAGTTAGACCGTGATGCAAATTACTTGTACAAAATTGAATTATCCTTAAAACGACACCTTTGCATTTTGTTGTAGATTTAATGGTTTTTAGATATTCACAAAAATACTTTAAGGACTTGTTTGTTATTTAGGTATTTATTTTCCTACGAAAATATATGTAGTAGTTTTGAGATATTCTCAAAATGTTAACGTGTTCTATGCAGTACCTCTATTTGTAAACCGATTTTAAGCAAACCATTATTAAACCGACAATTATTTTAGTCATAATTTTAAATACGGACATTTATTAAAATCGGAAACGTGCGTTTTAAGTTATGGTAGCTACACATACGAATATGAACGCGCAAGCACACACACAAACGCAAGCGTACACACACAACGCACATGCACGCGTACACTGACAGTTTTCTCTGGAATTCGAGGACCTGAAAACATACATTTTCTGATTATTATCATTAATGAATGGGTTGCATTTTTGTCAAATGTTATTGATGATTACCAAATTACATTTTGTTCTACTTGATAATCATAAGTTATTTGATTGCACACACTGCTTACACATACGCACACAAACAGACACACATGTACATACACACTGACAAGAATAAAGGTAGTCGTCTCTAGTTTACGTGTTGATCCGTTATTTTAAATTAAAGCTTGACGAACTACTTTTGTGTTTTCTTTTGGGATTTTGTTAGTGTTTAATTAAAGGTACTACAAGTTTACGTATATAAACATTTCGCATTGTAAAATTGATTTTGGTGACCATTTGGCTATGTAAATGTTTGAATTTCAACCGTACCTAGATAACTTTATTTTCAAAATTTTAAAGTAAGGCAAAGGTGCAACTTAGACCAAATTGAGAAAAAGAGATAGGATAGTACATTCTCCCTATTATAAATTTTAAGATAAGCGACCATAAATTAGTATTAACATACAGGGTGGCGCATTAGTGTGACAAAGTCCCATATCTCCTTTATTTAAAGAGATACAAAAAAATTAAATACAAAAGTTGTAAGATATGTTTTACTAACTGTCGATTGTCTGATAGGTTTGTTAGGATATTTTGTATTGGATAAGTTACATACTTGTAGTTGCGTTCGGTTCTATCTACATCCAATCATAATTGATATTTCTTTTCGCTATCATTTTAA